>JABXWE010022711.1:0-28822 GCA_014611495.1 Limonius californicus
TTGCTCCAAATATTTTGAATTTTGAAATTCCTAACCAACGGCAATAGATTTGGAAATATATCACAAATATGGGTTGAGAGAGAATGTACATTTCATATTACATGCGATGTGTTATTTGTTGTTGTGGCGTTTTGTGTCAAATTTATTAACGGCAAAGGTAATTATATGTAATTAAGCATATATTTAATATACTAGCTATAAAAATGAAAAAACAAGGAATCTTAGAAAAATTTAAATTTTTAAAATTAAATCTTAAACTTGAAATTTTGAGAATCCATAATAAAATATTAAATTAGCAAACAGATATTCAACATCAAATTTCGAATTCTGACGTTTATCTGGAAATTTCACTATTACAGCTGAAATTTAGAAATTTTTGAATGCAAATAGTTTTTTCGTTTAAATGTTAACTTCGATAACGAAGGCACAATTTAAAATATGAAAATTTAACATTTAAATTAAAGTTTTTAATGTGAAATGTCAGATTTTAAGTGGAAAGATATTATTTTCGATGTTAGAATTTCAACTTTTCACTTTCTAACTTTAGAATTGAGTTAATAAATTTGAAATTTCAGTTTTAAATTAAAGATTAAAAATTTAGGTATGAATTTCAGTTTCAAAATTAATAACAAAAATTATCGATTTGGAATTCCTAAAAAAATTATAATAAATTCTGAAATATTGCATATATTTGGGCTGGGTTAGAATTAACTTCGATATTTAATTTAAAACGTCAAAATTCCACCTTAAACTTGAAATTTTAAGATTTATTTAAGAACTGACATATTAAGTTTCAAGTTGAAAACTTTTGTAGAGAACTTTTGAATTGAATTTCAAAATTAGAAATTTGAATGCAGAATTACATCAAATTTTCAATTTTGAATATGATCTAGAAATTTCAATTTTAGAGATACAATTTCTCATTTCTTTGCACGTATTTTATGTTTTGATATTTTAGCTCTTATTTCAACATCAAAGTTACAATGTAAAATTTGAAAGTTCAATATCAAACTTGAAATTTCTATATTTCTTGGAAAATTTTCAATTTTGAATTTGATCTGGAAATTTGAATTTTAGAGATAAAATTTTTCATTTCTTTGCACGTATTTTATGTTTTAATATTTTAATTCTTATTTGAACACCAAAGTTACAATGTAAAATCTGAAAGTTCAATATCAAACTTGAAATTTCTATATTTCTTGGGAAATTTAGATTTAAAATTATAGATTTTAATTCATTTTGATATTAAAGTTTTGACTTTGCTTTACAACTTAAAATTACAAAGTCTAATTTCAAATTTCATTATTTGAAATATTGAGGCATGGAATACAATTTCACAATTTAGATTTCAAAAAATCTCGAGAAGGAACTAGAAATTTCGAATTACGGCATGAACTTGAGTTGGAAGAGAACGTAAATTTGTTATATATATATAGCTCAAAGTTGAAAGCTAACTCCGACTAGCCCGAACACAAAACTGTCATCTCAGGAAATTAGAGAAATGTCTGCACTCGTGGCCTCGACTCGTTCAAAAAGTTGAAACGTTTTAAAAAAAAAATTAACACGTGCAAATTTTGCACTACACTATGCTTTAATGTCACTGAAATTAGTTCATGTTTTATCATCACCAACATTTACACAGAAGTTAGGCACGCTAAAATGCCCCTGGACTGCTACTCCACTAGTACACAGACCGCACTCGACTCCGCCAGGCTGGTTTTGCTTACCGTGGACTGCTGGCTCTGGCGATGATTAAAACTCACAGTTCATTTGATCATGCTCTATTCTCTTTTTAATATTACAATTTTCATGACATAAAAAAACCAAAAAACAAAAAGTAATCTCTAATTTTAAAATTTAGCGATCGTTGACTAGTGGGGAAGAGGTTAATTTGGACACGGAAAACACATCTTGCCCCGACGGCGATTCAGAGGTGAATGAATCAATTATTTAATCGAATTTAGAAGCTTACTTTTACTTGACAACCAATGAAATTACAAGGTTTATGACAGATGGGAAAACTGTCAAGCTGTCAAACCCCATTTTTAAATATTACCAATCTACACAACACTACACGGCGACTTCAGCCTTACATCCAACATCCTGATAGTTTTCCTCATCTTTTACATACCTTATCTACTAAACGCAAATTAGCATTTAAGCCCCCGGTTATAATATCACAGCAATATATATATATATATATATATATATATATATATATATATATATACGGTAAACTATAGGTGTGGTTGTGAAGAAACATTAAAATAGATTTTTAAGCCGCCTAGAAATACTTCGCTGCTTACTCTTGCTTTAATTATCGAATTATTTTAGTATATTTGTACAATTTGAAAACGTAGAACTAGAATTTACACTCAGACCATGTGCAGGATATTCAAGCCCTACAAACGACTGGTGTAAAATGACGGAGAATCTGTAATTAAGAAGGAAAGTTTGTGTTTCATCAGTGTTTTAAATTTCGCGAAAGAAGTACACGATGGAAATGTTAAATATAGCTGTTTAAACACATACGATATAGCTATGTTAGTGTGCTTCGTCGCAACAATGGCAGACATATCGGTATCAAGAAGAATAACTGATCTGTTATTATGGTTAGGGAACAGATTTTGATTATTCAAAGGATCTCTTCTAAAGAAGCAATTAAATCCTTCACGCAGGAAGTCTAGTTAATTTTGAACATGCTTATGCTTTTAAACCTATATCAAGTAACGTAAGGGACGCGTCGCTGGCCGCCGTCAAGTCAGTTGCACCGCTTTCCGGATGCTGCCTTGTTTATGCCTCCGGGGATACGGTTACCCTCTGACCGCCATGTATAAATTCCCCTTTAATGGGGAACATATGTAAGGAATAATAACATTAATTCAAGTGTAAGACGTAATGTAACTGTTTGCAACCTTAACAAAACGTTTTGTTACGCGTTTTTTGCGGGTTTTTATAATGCAAATCTACTTTTGGATAAACGCGCCCTGGAGTGTGAATTTGTAATTTTCCGCCGGTGCTAAAACTCGGAAAATTAAAGTGAAATACAGAGGAAACTGGCTCTGTTTTAAATTCAACCAACAACTTGAGAATGACAGCAAATCCACGTCCACATTGTTTATGACCTCTACCTGACTTGAAAACTTAGAAAGGTAGATACAATAAGATATCACTTAACAAGGGACTAAGTTTGTTCAAGCTCCGTTCTAGATGCTGCAGTAACCCATTAGATGGTTATAACTACTGGATATGGCTTGAAAATAACGAGTAGGGTTAATCAAAGCTGGAAGACTCCTAGTTTTCAAACTATTTGGTAAGACGCCATAACGAGATTTGGAATATATTTTCCTTTAAATGAGGTGGCATTCGATTTACCAAACCATTTTAAGTTTTTGATTTATTCGTGTTGATCGCAAAGCGTTCCTCAGAAGGCGCCGATGAAAGTAAAGCTATTGAGGTAGGTCCTTAATGTTACAAGTAATACCAAAAACGGAGATTACTTATTTATAATATTAAAAATTCAAAAAAGAAGAGACAGGTTAGTTCTTTGTCACTTAGTATATGATATAGTGTTTCTACTTTAGCGCTGAGGAGAAGCACGTGACAGGAAAGAGGCCACTGCTTAACTTTTCTCTAGAAACTTTCGGGGGCCCGCGTAGTTTATCAGGAAACTCTTTTCCGTGCGGCTCGCATAATTTTTCGTAAGAAAACCTTATTGTACAGTTGGGGCGGTCAATTTTACCATTTACTTTTTTTTACTCCTACTTTTATTATTATTATCATTATTATTGATGAAACCTTAAACCTTAAGTCGGGAGGTCGAAGAATTGTCACACTATCCGAGAGGTTTGTTATAACACTTTTCCTCCCCATGTTTCCCTTATTTTAATATTGACGTATTTAAACAAAACAATATGAAATTGAGAAACATTACATAAAATTATGACTAAGTAGAAAGTAATTTACAGCACGAGCAAACAAGAAAATTTTGCAGTGGTTTATTTCTAGGGCCAGTTGTCGGTTGTCACATTTCGATTGTTTCTTTCTGTTTTCACTAATTGCAAAACTGACTGTTTAATAGTGAATCTGTGACGTGGTATACTAGAACCTACCACAACCCCAATAGCTCTCAGGTACTCACTGGAAGGCTAGTGACTGCCACCACGTTAGCTGGCACACTGAAAGTAGAGTTCATATTTGGAGCCTCGCCACCCCGCCTCCAATGCCTTTTCCGCAGGAGCGAATTCAAAATAGCGTGGATTGAAAAATATACCATTTCCTGATTTGATTTGATTGGTTACTCAAGTGGCCCAATCTCTCGAAAAGGTTGCCGACCTCTGATCTAGGGAATTGTATCGCATCAAACGGTGAGTTGTTTAACTATTGTCCAAACTATTAACAGCAAGGAGGTTCAGATTGACTTGAAGACGAGAAATCTATTTGACACTTATAGATTTGGCTTGTTGTAGTATGAGAGGAATTTGTAAGTCGTGGTGAAATTGTTAACGAAAGCTTCGACTTTCTTCCACTTAACCACTAAAGGCTATACATTCGTAAAAGTGTGGTGATTCCAGTTTAGGCGATGTTCGAAGTGTATACAGAAATCGTTTGCACTAATGTATTGGGGTTGTGGTTGCCCGTTTAGTGTCACACTGGCGCATGTGTCGTTACGCAGTGTGAATGTAACGTGCGAGAACTTGGTTTCGTTATGTGCCCGTTTGAAGCCTTTTATGCATGTTGTCAAGAGATATTTCTAGTTTTTTTGAGGCACATACAGCTACTTCGCTTGTTGCCAATATGATCGTACCATCAACTTTGTAGTAGTAGTGTTAGGTGTCACTGGAATATGACTGTGTAAAGTAGGTACAATATTGGGACATCCAATATATTGGGTATAGTACTGTAATTTCCTCTTGATACGTTACCTTAAAATATTTGCTAGGGATTTGCGAATATAGCATGTGTCTTGAATTTGTAGAGCACTCCTTGATACTACAGTTAACCTTCATTAAGTGGAGAAGCACTAGAAGAAGAAGACTCTGATATCTCATCGTATCAAACGTCTGGGCAACTTCTAGAAAGACAGCACAAAAATACCAATGCAATTGTTACTACAGCAGTGGTACCCAAACTTTTTTAAAGCACAGCCCCCCTCCTGCCAAAATTTTTCTCGCAACCCCCCTCTTCATTCAGAATCAGCGGCTAAACGGCCAACTGACGCCATCTATTACCAAGTAGCGTAATCTATTTGTTTGTTCTCCGTGTTTCCGGAAATTTCCACCATATTCAGGAGGATGCTAGATAGCACTGGAATAATCTGAAAAATGCATTTTGCTTTATATAATAAGCGGATCGCGATGAGAGTAGTCATCATTTCAAAATTGTGTGCTGTACTGCTGACTGTGTGTTGAGTGCGATCAATCGATAAAAAGTATTTAACGTTAAGTACGAGCTATACAAGTTTAGTTAAAGATGGAGACATGTTTAAAACGGTCATTAGAACCCTACACATGTGGCACTGACATGAATACAAATAAAAATAGATTGCACAGCGATGAATATCTCAAATACGGTTTACCGTTATTTCCCAAAAACCGCAGTGTGTACTTTGTCGAGAAGTGTTGTCTAAAGAAAGCATGAAGCCGCAAAGCTATTTTGACAATTAAATACCCAACATCCAAACAAAAAAAGAAGCCTGTGGAATTATTTGAAAGTTAAACTCCTTCCACTTTTACAATCAATACTAATGAAAAAGCATTTTTATCAAGTTATCGAGTTGCATTTAGCATTGCAAAAACCAATAAGCGACATACAATTGCTGAAGATCTGATTTTACCAGCTGTTGGTGCAAATATTGGTTGGTGAAAATGAAGCTGACAAGCTGAAAGCAATATCCTTTTCTAATAGCAGTACCTAAAGAAGGATAAGTGACATGGCAGACGATATTTGAACACATGTTGTTGAAAATATTAAGAAGTGCACGTACTTCTCATTACAGATTCTATGGATATTGTGTCCAGTTTATAGCCTTGTAAAATACAATACTGGGCATGATATTACAGAAAATATTTTGTTTTGTACTTCATTAGAGATCAATATCACCGGAAAATGTCTATTCTATCACTTTCAGCCAAAGTACTAATGAGTACGAGATTGACTGGACAAAATGCGTTGCTATATGCACCGATGGCGCCAAGGCTATACAGGACATCGATCTGGTTTTATTGTCAGATTAGAAGAGATAATGCTAAATGCCACATGGTTAAACTGTTTTTAGATCTAGAAGATATTGCGTCAAAATCGTTACCTTCTGAAATGGATTGCGTTTTGAAAAAAGTGGAAAAATTTGTGAAGACATAGGTTCTTTATACACAAATCTTCTTTATCAGACGGATGTAAGATGTCTTACGAAGGGTATCGTCTAGAAAAGAGTTTTCCAGTTAAAAACAGAATTTTTGATGTACCTGCAAGATGAGAAACCGGAATAGGAGAACATATTTTCCAATTGCCTTTGGTTTCCGCGATATTAACATAATAACAGCCACAGACAAAATTAACGGTTCTATAAAGAGACTCGATTTCTGGTAAACTTGAAATGGAAAAAATAAGTTTGATTTATTTGAGCGTGTTCAAGAACTCATGGAAGATTTAGTTAAGGATAATAATATGGTAAATTCTGAGCACGTGTTTGCAGATATGCAAGTTAGTTATCCCCATAGAAATTCGAAATAGTTATGACAATCACAGACGGATACTAAATCCCTTTTTAGACAATTCCGTTAAACAAGCTGAAATTTCGACAACCATGAAAGACAAACATTTAAATATCAAGTGATGGAGTGTTCAAACTAGATTTTTTTCCCCAAACCGCAGATTTGACCAGTTTTGGACCAAATGAATTCAAGAATACTCCGAGCTTGCAGACAAAACTATAAAGTGTTTGGCGCCATTTGCCATTATATTTGTGCGAATTCTCGTCTATGACTGCCATCAAAAGAAAATAATGTTGTTTTGTCTGTATCGAATACAGAGCCCAGATTTGAAAGGCTAGTTTCTGAAAAACAAGCGCATACATCGCATTAATGTTTTCTCTTTGCAATTTGTTTTTATGTTTACAGTTATTTATGTTTAGACTCTTGCATTTATTGACAATTTTAATATTTTAAGTTTAATTTATTACTGTTTACCTATTTTGTGAATGGCAGAAATAAATGTCTTGGAAAGGCATTTTGTATAATTTTGGTAATCTTCCCATGACCCCCCAGGGGGTCTCGACCCACACTTTAAGAAACACTGTATTAGAGTATTGATTAATATGATAGATCTGCACC
The DNA here is from genome assembly GCA_014611495.1 of Limonius californicus. Taxonomy (NCBI): domain Eukaryota; kingdom Metazoa; phylum Arthropoda; class Insecta; order Coleoptera; family Elateridae; genus Limonius; species Limonius californicus. The sequence continues at coordinate 7,332 of JABXWE010022711.1, forward strand.
TCAGACGGCCACCCGTTTGTTTTTATGGTATTGCTTTGGGAAAATCTTTTAGCTGCTGAGGTGTTAAAAAAGTTTGTGAAACAATCGTACATTTTTCTGGCGTCTCAGATGTAGATATTTGTAGTGATGGTGTTGAGTGTCTAACTTTTGCTACATTTTTAGCTGACTGATCTTCGGTTTTCTCGTTTGCATCCCATATGCATTATTTCCATTTTTTCAGCTCGTTTGTTGGTTCCTTCCAACGTAAATACTCAATCATCCTGAAATAGACCTCTATTGTAGGGCCAAGTTGTTGTGGCCACAGAACCTTGTTGTGTGTTGTAGAGTGTAGTTGTACATGGAAGAACTTCTTCTAATATTTTGGAATGCTGTAAATGGTCATATGTTTACCATGCTTAGATTATAGCCTCCCATCTGTGCGGCCCTTATAATATTTCTTAAGGGGGCGAAATACAGTCTGGTCCGGGGATGTAGTTTCTAGGGCTAAGGTGAACAATTTAGTCATGGATTCGACAGATGAGATTTATAGTTATACAAGATCAAAATCATTGGCTTTTTTGGTGCAACGGGTAAACTGCACAAAATGCTTAATGAATAGCAAGAAATCGCCTGTCATCCATCCTGACAGCTATGTTACACCGATACAATTGGCATCTTAAATGTATTTTTGTACGTGTGGCCTTTGATCTACTTATAGACGTTTAAGGAAATCTCTTACTCCGTCCAGCAATACCTTTGCAGTCTTGTTCCATACTTCGTTAACATGATTGCTATTACATATTGATTGAGGCTTTCGCGGTTTCTTGAACTGTCAACACAATTCATTTTCGGCTTGGACCGCGTCGTCGATTGGAAGTCACACTCAACAAAGGCAGGATTACTGGTTACTGTTTGTGAACCAAAACAAACTAACGTTTCGCAAGACATTGCAGCTTGCATCTTCACAGTCTTCGTAGTACAATGTGAACGAAAACAAACTAACGTAAGACAATGCAGTACCCAGTAGTACGAGGTCTCTGAAGATGCAAGTCTTGCGAAACGTTAGTTTGTTTTGCTTCACAAACAGTAACCAGTAATCTTGCCTTTGTTGAGAGTGATCTCCAATCGACGACGCGGTCCAAGCCAGGAAAATTAATGATAGTGTTGACATGATTGCTATTTGCAGTAGCGATTTAGTAAGCGAATTTAGCAAATATGTGGTAGTGAGTCCATAGTTTACCAGACAGATCAACATACTTTTCAAGTTCCACCTCTTCTTAAACACTTTTCTGTATAAAGAATGGCCCACAGGTCTATTTTCAACATTGTTTCCTTTAGCTGTCTTCTGCAGATTCTGATAAATCGTCATCGAATTAATCTCATACCGACCAGCAGTCTGTCTGATAGACTTTTTTTTCTTCCGGAATTTCTGGTTCTGTTTCTTGAAATACCCCGAGCGGAGTGCTTCCTTTACCCGCGTTTTTGTTGTAGGTTCTCACTATGTTTGCAAGTCTGTCAAAATGGAATAATTTGCTACCGAAACTATGGTACAGGTATACAGTAGGGCGCGCATTAGTAGTATTCGGTGTAAATGTGGAATTTGGAAACTAAATTTCAGGAGATACATTTCCCATTATCTAATAAATTCGATTTTTTGGTCCATTCATATTGCTGGGTTTGTTTGTCACACCGTTGTCTATCACAAATAGCAGTTATCTTTTTAGAAGTCGCTGATGTTAATGTTATGTTTAAAGGTTTATTATTGCCGATAATGTTACTGTTACATATCCTGTCCTGTGCAGTGTGTACAGCCATATTCAGAGAAGTTTTACCAGGCTATTTTAAGTGTTTAAACCGCCAAAGAAGATACTGCGAACATAGGCAACACAGCCAACATTTGAGTAAAGTTGGTGGTGGTCCCAATCCCTTCCAGTGGAGCGATAAGTCTTAGAAAAATCCTTTAGCTACGCAAACTGAATTCGCCCCTATCTGTGCAGGTAATTTGTAATTGTATAACTTTATTTGATTTATTATAAACCTAAGTTATATGATAGAAGCGGGACATTACGGATTAATACTGGATATTGTAAAGTGATTAAAATTATACTCGCAGATATAAAGCTGCCCATGTATTCTTATTTCAATAGCTACGATGACTGAGTACCGAAGGCACGTCATAGCTATTTTATAGGTTTTTAAATTCTGGTCACGCTTTTCGTACCTTAATTCTAATATCTATATTCTGTGGTCTGAAATATATTTCTTTTATATTGGAGAAAGATACACAACTGAAATTATTCGATCAAACACAGAAAATGTATTTGACAAAATATTTCGCTGTAATGCACTTTGAGCTCTTTATGCGAGCATAGAACAACATTCACCATCCTTTGATGTTGGATCTGGGGGACGTTACTCTTAGGTACGTGCTGTAGTGGATCAAATAAATGTAGAGTAGCCGAGCGAAGGGGAGCCGTACCAGCACCTTTGAGAGATTGTCCTACAGCTTCGTTAGTAGTGAGGCTTTCTGCAACACGTTCGCAGCAAACTGACTCTTTGCATACAAATTAGTAAGAAGAAGCTTATTACGTATAGCATTTCTGCAAACATCGGCTTGACATACGCCCTGCAGGAAATCACCAGTGACGACGGTAGGTAATTAAAACACTTTTGAGAGGGCGCACTCTACATCTTTACTTGCGTGCATAATTAAATAGATTTTAGTTTGAAAATATAATCGAATGACGGAATCAGAAGTTTTTTGTAGAAAGAAATTGAGAGATAATTTACGTTTTTAAAACAATCGAGACAGTAGGGCATCGATTTTTTTTTATTTTGAAAGTGTCGGGTATTGTGTATTTCAGACGTGTGTCACGAAGTGTTTTGTAAAAACTTTTATCCATACCATGTATAGAGTGTTCAACCGTACAGCCGGCGAATACAGCTTTTTTCATTAGTGTAGTTTTGAAACGTGCAATCAATAGGAAAATGTATGCTTAATCTGTGTTGTGTGACTGAAGCAGGATTTACATTTATGCAACTTTTACTATTAGTTGCATTTCCACAGACTTATTTAAGTTGAATGTGTTTACCACGTTTTCTATTAATTGTATATTAAAACGCAACCATTTTAAGTACTAATTGATCTACTATTTGTTTCGTTAAACCTCTAAATAGTTTAATTTGGGGAACATACTCCATAAAAATGCTAAGCAATAGCAAATTGTAGTAAACATTGATTTGCTCAGAGATCAACATGCGTATAAATTGTAGTTTTTAATATCGTATTCATGAATACCAACACCGTAAGTAGTACGGTTTTAAGAAGTACTATCAATGTTCTTAAAAGTTAAAATTAGGGCAAAAAAAATATTTTAAAAATACGTTTAGAAAAATTAATTTAAAATATTTTTCACTTCTTTAAAAAGCACCCACTGAAAAGTAAAAATTTCTGTAATTGTATTCTGCACATCCTACTGTTATGACCCTAACAACCCAATGTATAAGGGTGTTCAGTTAGCAAAAGGAGTAGAGCAGGGATATGCTTGCAGGAAGAAAGTTATAATTGGTACAATGTACGGGGTAAGTTAAAATAAGCGGTCACCACCTTTACAAGTTGCACCTATACAAAAATACTCGTTGAAGGGCAGCTTATAGGGAATCAAACCTACCTTATTGTGCTTCCGCCTTACTTGAATATTTGTTACAAAATACTTACAAAAAGAACAACACAAAAATAACAAGTTATAAATTATTAAACAGTTCAAAAATATAATGTATTAAATAAAGAGGGCGCCTCTGATTGGAGGGACAGGAAGGGCGGCACTTGTAGCCACAACAAAGAACAATGAATGGAATTGGAACAGATTACATCATATTAAGCTATGGAAATTATTTGTCACGGGCCAAACGAACTTTTCCGTCTACCCGTAACCGGATAGGTGGAAAAAGGCCTACAACTTATCTCAGGGGTGTAGGGGGAGTTCACGGAAATCGCTTACGGGAGGAAATCTTCGTATTTGTGTATAGGATAAGTCAAAATTAGTGGGCGCCACCTTTCAAATACAGCTGAGTGTAGGTCCTCGTGGAAGGCCGAGAGGCCAACAGCTTGCGAGAATCGAACTCACCTTTATTGTGCCTCCTCCTATATACATGAAGCTTGCAAAATTCATGCACAAACGAATACAAACACAAAACAATAAAAGATATACTGACTTTTAAAACACATATAATGAAACTGTTGGCAATGCAACAAAATGACAGCAAAAAGGTGATTTTGATTAATTCTATTTTACAAATTGGCACACGTATTTGGTCCAATCGACTACGCAGCCATCGACGCCTGAGCTTACAGGAAAACACATTATATATAAATATTTCTCTTATACTTTGTACTACAAACAAAGACAGTCCGCGACTGAACGTCGCTTCTTGTTTCCAAATAGAAAAGGTTCAATGATGTTGAATTTTGCAAGTAGCGCGTAAGGTTTCGCTTCACAAAAACACAAAACTTTAGTTTTTACCTTGACTTTTGATGCAGGCAGGCACAATTTCGAGGAGTAGAACAGAATTATGGTAAAAATCCGCATGTGCGCCCTTGAAGACTGGACGTGACATGGGCGCTCGTCGTCACAGCGTCGCAATGTGCAGGTACAGAGTATGGGCTCGACACTAATCCGCCAAAGGCGATCGGCTAATTCGCAATGAATTGCCTCTTGTTTGGGTTTAAAATCCTAGTGTACTTCTATAAGTTCCGAATATTGTGGAAATTCTGTTTTCACCCCATGGTAAAACAACGAAATGAAAATTACACAAGGTATACCCATCGAAAAACCCAAGCCGGCACTTGCAGCACTCGATTTATTTACGGCCCCCGCGATTGATGGGATTTTGGAGACCGGAGTCTGGCGAAGATCTAATGCCAACTTTTTAATTTCGTAACGGCCCTCGTAGATGGACTCGATCGATCGGAGCCATTCAAGATGTAAAACTGACTGACTGTTTAACGCAACGCGACCCTTCATTCCCCCAAAAGATTGCAACATATTTCGACACAATTCTAGAACGAAAATTAATACGCGTGACTTCCGAGAAAATTAGGAAGGCGATATTTGAACGCTAGCACTGCTAACAGGGGAATTCCTGGAAATCTTGTCTGATCGGCGAATCTAGCTTATAAAGAAGACTGTCAACATAACTCAATCTTAAAAAAACAAAATAATAACCAAAGCTGTAACCAACATAAAACTGCAATTAAAATAACGTTACGACATTAATTCAAATGTAGCGGCAATTTTTAAAAGAACATAACATATTTCTTTGAATAATGACGAACTAATTGTTTCAAATCACCTAGAAATGATGAACATAAGTATGGAGTTTTTGTTACAATGACACATTTTTACGGGAACTTTAAAGTGGCGACGGTGTTAATTTTCTTCATACATTTAAAATGATAGGAAGAACCACATGATATTCTTAGCTAAATTATTGATACCTGTATGTAGTTAATCCGACTTTATCGTTGAAATTAATTTACAGGAAGCGGTAGAGCTTACAGGAACAATTATTAAGCCCAACCCTATTTTTACTGATTACAAAAAACGTCTGCAGGCCTTGGAGTTCTAGGCTCAGCTTCATCGAAATAGTATTTAATTGCCAATTAAAAATATAGTGGACTTTGTAGTAAATCTACTTAGATTTATATTCGATTTTTAGAGGAATAGCGCTTTTTAGGTAAACCTTTCGTTTGCGGTAATGCTGGAAAAGAAGCGGAAATGCTCTCAAAGGCAGCGGTTCTCAAAAGTGGATGTCACACTATGAATTTTATTATTAAATATAGTGTGAAGCGTAGCCCACGGGTTCATCGAAATAGTATTTAATTGTCAAATAAAAATATAGTGTACTTTGTAGTAAATCTAGTTAGATTTATATTCGATTTTTAGAGCAATAGTGATTTCTAGGTAAACCTTTCGTTTGCGTTAATGCTGAACAAAGAAGCGGAAATGCTCTCAAAGGCAGCGGCTCTCAAACGTGGATATCACACTATGAATTTTATTATTAAATATAGTGTGAAGCGTATCCCACGGGTTCATCGAAATAGTATTTAGTTGTCAATTAAAAATATAGTGTACTTTGTAGTAAATCTACTTAGATTTATATTCGATTTTTAGAGCAATAGTGCTTTCTAGGTAAACTTTTCGTTTGAGTTAATGCTGGAAAAAGAAGCGGAAATGCTTTCAAAGGCAGCGGCTCTCAAACGTGGATATCACACTATGAATTTTATTATTAAATATAGTGTGAAGCGTATCCCACGGGTTCATCGAAATAGTATTTAATTGCCAATTAAATGATAGTGTACTTTGTACTAAAGCTACTTAGATTTATAATCGATTTTTACAGCAATAGCGCTTTTTAGGTAAGCTTTTCGTTTGTGGTAATGCTGGAAAGAAGAAGCGGAAGTGCCTTCAAATTCAGCGGTTCTCAATCGTGGATGTCACGTTCTGAATGTTATTATTAAATATAGTGTGGAGCGTAGACCACGGATTCATCCAAATAGTATTTAATGGTCAACTAGGAATATAGGTCTTTGCAGTAAAGCGGAAGTGCTTTCAAAGTCAGCGGTTCTAAAACATTGATGAACTGATATTAACTTTCAGTAGGTTTTTCTAAAACACCTTGTATGGGAAGGGAATCTGATTTTTTCTGAGCATTCGAAATCGCTCGTCTCCCTTTTCATTTAATGATCTAATCCCAAAAAATATTATTTCCCTTTTCCCTTTTAATTAAATGGAAGTACTTTAGGCAAGATATAACGCGGTCCACAAAAAGGGAGAATTTATGTAACCTTCAAAGATTTATTTCTGACTAAGTATATTATGCTGGTTGTAATGTTTGCCACAAACATGAAACGTCTAATTCGTTTATATCTGCCCTCGTCTGGCTTCCTAGTGGAAAACTATTTTGTTGGTATTGCACAGACCGAAATCACCTTAACAGGATTATGCTGAATGGATGAATGTCAGCTTTTTCCCCTCAGTTTTAAATATATGATTATATTGAAACTGAAATAATATCAGCATATATGTGTTAGAACGCTTTTCTAGGCGGACCAACCTCATTTTTGAAACTTTATTAATATCTTCATCAGAAAATGCATTTTTCCAATTTGTACACGGGTATCTAACTTGCATTCAGAGATTCCACAAACTCCAGCAGAATAAATTCTGAAATTTTCGTTCGGGTTGAGATTTCGGCAAACGCAGAACGCGTTTCTTGTTTCCCTAATACCTCCACCGTAATTACAGCGAATATTTGCAAAAATATCCTGAGGCGTATTCCTAATTCAAATTGCTTTCCCAATAAATGTCGTTTTTGCAGTTCCACAACTTGCGATTCGATTAATATCAGCCCCGGGTTATCCGCTGAATATCTGTCCGTTTTTCCTCCCCGTATTTGCTAAAATGCTTGAGCAAATATTTGTGTTTGCTTGACCGTAATGTTTTTTCAAATATTTGCTAATATAGCGAATGCGTTGGTTTGTTTATCTCTAGCGTTAATTAAGGAGGTGGCTTTGTTTATGCGGGTTCCCATTCTAATAAAAGTCTCATTGATGAAAAGTTGATCATGGTAGATTTAAATTTCTAATATTAATAAGCGTTTGTTTACAGTCATTAAACCTTGTATACTGGGATTATTTCAAAAGATGTATGGAATCCTTGAAAGCTATAGATGGGAAGTCGCTCTGCGTTCAAAGCAATGTTAGAAGGAAACAATGTGAAGTATTTTTATTAAATCCTACCACATCCTTGTAACACCCGGGATAAAGGAAAGGGAAATTGTTATGTAGTAGGGTAAATTTAATAAAAGACGTAACGTTTCAGTTAAAGTTTGTAAATTTTAACTTTGCATGGGAATTTAAATAAAAAGAAGGTCTTGGGTTCGAATAAGTTATATAAGGTGACCCGCGTAGAATATTCGATTAGGCGAAATTGATATGCCATAGAAAATGTTGAAATACTACAAACAAGCTCAAGTTACACGTGGTCCCTTATATAATTAAAATTGCGCGTTTTTCGTTAATTCGTGATTTGAAATTTGTGGTTTATATGGCGCTGCAGTCGCTAAATTGCACCACGTAACACAGTACCTGTTCCTAGAACGTACTGACCAGGACCGATAGTTCTGTATTACGAATACCATTTGACCGATATCCGCAGTGCTTCGCTACGCGACTATCTAGTCAGTACTATTGGTATCTGGTAAAGTACCAGAATCCAATACAAGATTAAAACGAGCTTTTGGGAGAACGTGTTCGTTTATTGAATAAGAAAACGGTAACTAACTAAACAATAACAAAAATATATCCAACCCAAACAAGGCAACCCGATAAATGTAGTGCACTACATTTACTCCCCCCTCTCTCAAAAAAAAGAAAAAAGCGCATATTAAAGGGAAAACTTCCACCATGACATGTTCGAAACAAAATTTTGACCAACATTATAGAGGTAATCAAAAATTTGGAATGATTGTGGTAGTTAAAAAACCCTTGATGCAGAAAACATTTTCTTAAAACAATCCTTAAAAATGACAAATTGGCATTGAACAATAAAAAAACTTAAGACTAATACAAGTATGGTAGAAATAATACAAAAGGTCCTTAAAGCTAAATTAAATTAAACTGGAACGGGAAAACAGGGTGGGACGGAGAAGTGAGTAAGTTCTGAAAACAGAAAAAAGAAAAAAGTTTGTGTGCATAACAAAAAGCTGCAAAAAATTAATGTTTACATACATCAAAAGAATTCAATACGTAACAATAAAATCAAAAAAGGAATTGTCCAGAATACCCTTATTTAAAAAAATGGTGAATGTGGGTATAATGTCAAGCGTCTTTTAAAAAGTAGGCGGGTTTGAGCCTATCGATTGAAACCTTCCCATCCCTACCATAAGTAACGAGCGTAAAATATTGTTGCCAAGTTCCTTAACCTGAAATGACCCTAAATAGGCAGGTTTCAGACCTAATGTGTGTGAATCATTACACACGAATACATGCGTAGCGGAAAACAAATCTTTATGGATATAAGAGGCAGCGGTATAGCTTTGGTGAAAAAGAACTTGCTCCCGTAATGGAATTACAAAATTTGCAACATTGGGATCATGCGGATCTTGCTCGACACTAAAAAAAAAATCGCCTGGTAATCGCAATGGTGCGCCATATAAGATATCCGCCTGGGATACGTCAACTTCCTTTTTAATTGCAGAACGCAAGCCTAACAAAATGAGGGTAAATGTTGAAGCCAATTAGCGGACCCTACCGATTTGATGGCCTGTTTTAATGTGCGGTGAAAACGTTCTACCAGCCCTTGGCTAATCGGATGTTGAATAGTTGTTTTAATATGGTTAATCCCAAAATCTTTCAAAAAACTAGTCCACGCGGAAGAGTAGAACTGGGATGCATTGTCCGTGGTAACAACTTGCGGTATTCCCCTAAAAAAGCCTCTATAATTTCGTCCGTGCTAGTAGATTTGAGTGGAATAGCTTCCGGCCACCTAGTGAACCGATCGTTGATCGAAAGAATATATTTATACTGCCGACACATAGGTAGATGAACTACGTCCAAATGAATCTGAACAAATCTGCGATCCGGCCCACGAATCGGCTGAAGAGGACTTTTAGTATGCCTTGAGATTTTATTTCGTTGACAGTTGTCACATGAAGTTACCCGATTTTTAATATTCCGTCGCATGTTTGTCCAAAGGTATCTATGGCAGATTAATTTTTGCGAATCTATTATCCTTGAGTGCGCTAAATTGTGTAACTGTTTGAAGATTTCGTAGCGAAATTCCTGCGGAACGAATGGTCGCGACCCATTATGGCTCTAATCTATCCAAATTGGTGTTCCTCGAACTGTCTGAGATAAAACAAACTTGAAATTAGGTTTTTGCCGAAGCTCGTGCAACTCAACATTACCTTCCTGAGCCCTAACTAATTCGTCGAAGTCAACAGTGGACGCGGTCCAAAACGTGGGGAAAAGGGCAATCGTCGAAGAAAACCTTTTGTAACGTGGGATTAGACGTCGGGGGTCACCAAAATATTGGTATCTGGTAAAGTACCAGACTCCAATACAAGATTAAAACGAGCTTTTGGGAGAACGTGTTTGTTTATTGAATAGGAAAACGGTAACTAACTAAACAATAACAAAAACATATCCACCCAAACAAGGCAACCCGATAAATGTAGTGCACGCGCACTACAGTACTTAGACAGGTGGACCATATAGTAGCGTATGCAATTGGTCGTGCTTCGTAGGGCACATAAAGCTGTCGGTCTCGATTGTCGAACATCGTTCACAATCGTAAACCATGTAGTGGAACTTCTCTTCTCTGTTCGATGGGTTAGGTTAGCTCCTGCCCTGCATAACTCCAAAGATGACTGCAGAATCTGCTAATTGTGGGTTATTAACAGGCCATTAAATACAGAGTAAGTAGACAGTAGTAAGTGTTATTACGCGACTGCTTACGCCTAAGTTCTTGTTGATTGGAAGATTGGAAGTGTTTGAGATGTGACCGTATTTTGAAAATTTCATGGACAACACAATGCAGAAGTACTGAGAGGAATGGGAAAAGAAAGGGAACTGCTCATAGCTATTAAAAGAAAGAAAACAGCGTATTTAGGAGACATCGTGAGAAATGAAAAAACAGTATATGGCACAAATAGAAGAACAATAAAGGGAAAAATTGAGGGACGACGTGGATGGGGAGAAGGAATATGTCATGGCTGAGCATGTACAGGAACGGATGCAAATACGCTCTACAGAACTGTGGAAAACAAAGAAATATACGCCAATGTTACCGTTAACCTCTGAGACTAAAAGACGGCACTCTAAGAAGAAGAAGAAGAAGTATAGAAACTCATCAAACGCTGAATTTCTAACTAGGACTAAGAGATTTTAATATTTATATATTCCTAATGAAGAAACGGGCGAATGTGCGCATTGTTGTTTACAACAGAAAGTCAGAAGACGCAACATATAAATCAAAATTAATATGTATTTAGGCATGGATATACAATAATGCCAAGAAATGATTTGGAATAGAGTAGTGTTTCTAGATTTATTATTATACTGTAAATCACGAATGTGCCCTAAATGTAGTGTCCCATATGTTCTAATTATTCTGCCCTGGGAAGGGACAGTCGAGGTCTAGTATATTTTGGTGGAAGGGCGTACTTTGCTTATCCGAGTACGATCCCATGTTTGCCTTGAATTGATCAAGGATATGAGATTTGAGGGACATCTTATGTTGTAGTTCTTCACCAGAGATTTAACCAGTTTTACATACTTTTGGGCTTTGTAATTACGCAGGAAACCCCGACCAATTGCGATAAAGCCGTTCTGAACCGCTTTCTTCCTATTAGTTAGCTTCTGGGGGAATTTATTATATTCCAGGATCTTCTTCATCTGGGTCAACGAAGACTCTGGGATTGACCTTTGAATCAGACAACTTACAGAAGTCTTCAAGATACTTGAAGCCTGTCGCTTTCCTAACTGGAGCTGTTAAAAATTGTTTCATGAGGCCCATTTTGAGTTTCTGTGGTAACAGCACCCTTTGGGTTTACACCAGTGGTTTCTACTTGACGTTTTCGTGCTTGTGATAGTGCGCCTGCGATTTCCTATTGTTTAAAAGGCAAGGACAGCAGAAACATTTGGTGAAACCGCCTTGGAGATCCACCAGGAATGCCACCATTCTGAAGTCTCCTACTACATCCCAGCCAGCCGTACTCATCATACATTAAGGTGTCCTCCAAGGTCAGGATACTGTCCTAATCCTCTTTAAGATGCACAGACTGAGTCGGGGGAGGAGATGGGCTTTTGTTTCCATTCTGAAGAAATCAATGAAGAGGCGCCACTAATTTTGACTAAAGGCGATTTCGATTGCCTGGTCACATTGAGGTAGAAGGAGAGCCTACCTTTATGGGCTGAGGAACTGGAAAAAGCTTGACAATTCCTCCACTGATTTAGGTCTTTCTCTTCCATTCAATACTTATTAGAATACTAGTATGTATTTATTTCTATTGGCCGCAAATTTAAAATGATTTGTTCATCCAATAAAGAAACAATACAAATCGAGTACAAATCCATGGACTATTTAGAAAATACAACCTACTTTTTTTTTGTCAAAAAATAAAGCAACCTTATATTAAATATTTATTATAAAAAAGCAGTAATTTTCAAAATGTACCCCTCATTTATGAAATAATACTGGAATTCGTCAAACGGCGATTCTAAGATTCTCTGGAACTGTAGGTATATTTAAAAATATAATTTCATGCAAATACTGCCACTATCATAAAAATAACAAAATAAAAAAGCTTGTTAATTAACTTTTTAGAAGCCGGTAACCGACAACATTTTACTTTCTTCATCGGCTGTAGCGTGAATGCTTCGTACGTGGTATGGGTGTAAGTCAGAGTTGTGCAAAGTGTTTCAGACTGTGGAATGACACTGAGTTTGGTCTGTAAAATGAAGATTTCCTGTACTGAAGCTTCTTTCGACTGCTTAAATTATTCCTTTCTAGCTTCATCACTCTAAAAGTTCCTGAAAAATTCAGTAATTTTTTATAGTGCTGTTTGTACTTCATTGACAGCTCTCAAAACATTTCATGCTCTTCCAAGTATTGTAGATGTTCTTTTACAGTGAAAATTGTTGACCGTACCATGGAAACTTTCACATATTATTGCATTGCATACATTCAGATTTAGGAAGCTTGTTCTGGATTTTCGGTAGCTTTGCTATAATCCAGAACCGTATTTATTTGTAGGTTTAAATTTCTGTGGGTTGGCAAAAACAGCTACAATCTTAAAATGGATTTTGAAAACCCTTACAAGCCTGCTACCATAAAAAATTATGTTGGTGTCGAACAAAACTTGGTTTCCTCAAAAATTTGCATTGGGATTTGCGTATTATGCTAGGAATAAGCGATATTTTAAATGCGTGTCTCTATATTTCTAGCAACGTTAGATTCCAAACAACAAAAGCCACGTACCCTCTTATAAACATTATTTTTGATACAGATAGGTCGCTGGAAATCGTCATTCAGGAAACCGTCATTATGATAGAGCACCATATTCGCGAAATATTCGCATTTTCGGCTCGTCTCTGCAATATTATCTTTCGCATTTGGGTTTGTTATCGTACAGAGGTGCGGTATGAAAATGTTACGTCTGGGATTGATTCGGCCTTTTTCATACCCTTGCACTATCGGAACCCTTTAATGAAGGCTTATGAAGAGGGTCAGTTGTCTTGCTTAATTAACAAAGTTTCTTCCGCTAACTGTGATTTATTTACTTCTGACGTACTTTGTTCTGCAGCCCTTTGTTAACTTCTGCAGATTAATATTGATCCACAACTTAAAATTTGCCCGAAACTAAATAGAAGAGGATATTTATAGAATGGTAATCTAGGAGGAGGATGAATCCAGAAGTGCTGGAAGTAATTAAATAACTAAGTTTAATATACAGTGTGATCATTTTATCTTGTAAAAAGTAGGCAAGCTTACATCTAGCAACGTGCATGAAATGCATAGTTAACTTTTATTTTGAGCTATAATAATTATTTTTTACATTATAGTCTTAAACTTAACAAACTTCTGTACAAAGTTGTTGATTTGTGTAGAAGAGATGAGACGACATGTCACAACTGCAGAAGCTGAAGAGACAGTCATAGAACAAGTAAGTGGTAATCCGCATATAAGCCAACGAGCAGTTGCAAGAACTGTAGGCTTTAGCCAAAGTTCAGTATTTAACATTTGGAAGATGATTACCCAGTTCGAGTGAATTTCTGCCAGTTTTTAAGGAACGAAGTTCCTACTGGTACACGGTTTTTAAGAAATATCGTAAATCGACGCAATCGCCATTTCTTTTCACAAAATAGCCCACATTGGACTCGGCAAGAACAAAGAATTTTTACTGTAAATCTGTGGTGTAGTATCGTTGACAACTTTATCATTGGTCCCCACTTCTTTGAGGGCAGCTTTAAATGGCTCGTGTTACAAATTATCTTCTGCGGCGGATTGACTTATGCAAGGTGGACAGCAGTTTGAACATTTATTACGTCATTAATCAATGTTATTATTGCTGTTTTTAATTAACTTATTTTTATCGTTGATTTTATTCTTACGGCAACATATTTTTATGCTATCTTAGCATGCGTACGAACCTATTCCAAGCAATAACTCAAGGCCGCAAAACAACAGAAAATCTTAAATGGGAGTTTGTGATATTTAAAATTATAGAATGGAAATCTTTGGAAGAAAGCATATTGGGCGTTTTAGTTCTTAATTAGGTAATTTTTTCCTTTTCTAACGTTAATATCAATACAAATCATAAGCAAGCGCAACCGCCACATTAATATTGCCTTTCATGAAACCTTACACGAGTAGATGCTTCATTGAAACAGAGACTCGAATTCCTCAAACCCCAATATAACTGAATATTAAGGATGTTCCTGCTAATCGCCTTATAGTATCTGCCTCGCCATAATTGCCAAGCTTTGATGAAAAGGGTAAATACATGATACAGGGCTCGTCAAACCCCAAGCGGCTGTTCTCTTAAGCTGCCGACAAAATAATTCATCATCCAAAGTTGGAGTAAGTAGTGGTAACGGGAATGTAAATTAGGTGAAGTATGCGGACAAACTTCGAAGCTAGCTAAGACACAACGACGAAAGGTTGAGGAAGTCAAGCTAGTAGTGAGCTGACGATGTCATATAATTTTACACTTGTTTAATATGTTTACATTTCTTGGTTACAAACAAATATTTTGATGCTCATAGATTCCAACTTTTTGCAACTGGAATCGAGAGGTTCTTGCTCTTTCGTGTGTTTGATGTCTGACAGTTTTTGTGAAGGTAGTCGATAACGCGTTCTGTAACTGTCATAAAGTGCTCCTAATAGTCTTGTTTTGATTGTCTATGGCTTATTCGATAAACCACACTCATTTGTGGAAGATTCCGAAGGAAAGGTTTGTGTTTGCGGGTTTGGTTGAACGTTCTGAAACTTCATCGAAATAAATTTAACATTTAAACGACATTTAGTATTGAAACACTTTAACAGCATTTATATTATCAGAATCTACTCTTACGTTCTAAACATCTTTTCACTTATTTCCATAAATAATCTCTTTCGGAGTTTCGTATCCTATAGAGAGAGAAATTGTAAGTAAGAGTTATTTAAAAATGGAAACGAAACGGTTAAGTTGTAGGTCCCCTACGTCTGTGGTATATTGTCGCAAATATACAAGTGTACTAACTTTTGAAGATCCTAGTTTCTCTCCCATTGTAACATTTATCCATTATATTGATTGATTAAGTGATTTTTGAGTACATATGGGTCAAATTTATTAAAACTTAGAAAACGTTTGATGTTTATCTGTTGTCTTTGCTGTTATTTTATTTGCAAATTAATTAGAAAATCTTATAATGTTAGTTCTAATAAGATAATTTACAAAAGATTGCATTCATCTACAAAAACCTTTCGAATGCTTTTATTCCAGTTGTTTGCTAAAAAGTAAACTATCAGTTTGGGACTTCTATACACACGTAATAATTGTCGATCGAACAGTAGGGAAAAGGCGCAAGTTTTTTTTAATGATTTCGTGTTGAAGTCGTGATTGACGAGCAATTTATATATTAACAAGAAGAAGTAATGGTAAAGACTCGTGGTAGATATACAAATGCAACTTGGATTGCCTATGTAAGGTATAGTATAATAATTTAATAACAGTGATCATTTACAGTTTTAAATTATTGAGTAGTTTCTTCCGTTAGCAGGATGAAACGTAAGTTAATATTTTACTTATCGCGGTTAAATTCTATGGAAGCGAGAAAAAGTAACAGTGTAGACATGTTTTAGTTATACAAATGTAAGTTGGGTTGCCTATTTTATAAACATTATAATAATTTAATGGCAGTCATTCATTTATATTTTTTAAACACATATTAATAAAAGAAAGTGCCTTTCTTTCATTAGGTTAAGAAATCCTTAGTTAATCCTTTATTTAGCGATGTCAAATTATAAAGGAGCATGAAAAGTAATGGCAAATACTCGTGCTACGTATACAACTGTAAGTTAGCTTGCCTTTTTTTATAAACGCTACATACAATAATTCAAAATTTGTAAATCTTTATTTAATTTAATTTAGTTAACACGAGAAGACCTTAGTTAAGTTTTCATGCAATGCGAGCTATAAAAAGTAATGCTAAATACTCATGTTACATATACCAATGTAGGGTGGGTTGCCTATTATAGAAATATTATAATAATTCAACAGCAGTAATCATTTATATCAGGTACTTTATTCCGGTAACACGAGAAATCCTTTATTTATCGTGAGCGAGAAAAGGTAATTAAAATAACTCGTGCTGGATATACCAATGTAAAGTGGGTTGCCTATTATAAAAATATTACGATACTTCAATAACTGTAATTTTTTATAATAGTACTTCATTCTGTTAACAAGAGAAAACTTTAGTTAATCCTTCATTCATCTCTGTTAAATTGCATGCAGTGAGATAAAGTAACGGTATAAACACGTGTTAGATATGCAAATGTAAGTTTGGTTGCCTATTTACATAATCTTAAATGTTAAGAATTTGTATTAGGTTGCCCCCCATCTTAACAACAAATAGTTATTATGCATGTCTGTGGAGCTAATTTACTGGGGACCAAATTATCGCAGGCTGATTTTATGGCTAATTTACCAGGACCAACATTTCTATGGGCCGCATTTGAAGGGAGTAGTTTTCCAAGATAATTACTGGCACCAAGTTTCCAAAGACTAATTTTGCGCGGGTGATCTGTTATCCTTCGTGCGAATCAAATGATTAATTAAATGGGCTTTCTTAGTTGTAAGGAGGGTTGATGGTACATCATACAATATTCAACAATTACAGAGCTGTAGCCTATCATTAGCAGCAATCCTCGCCCTGTAATATAAAACCTACCGCTGAGGATGCTTGTAGTATTTATTCTGTCCCACAATAAGGCTTCCAAAGTGAAATGTGTTGATTTAACCGAGGATGCTCGCGTTAAGGGCAGCATTCTGCTTCAAATGAGCGGCTCCCACGACAAACACGTTTTATTTGTTGGTGGTTTATAAACCATCAGACATTTAATTCATATTAGCGCTTATAAATGCAGAGCGTTAATTACACAAAGACTTTCCATTGTTATGAACTGAAATTTCGTCAAATCTAACCTAAATGCTTTTGTTGCTATTTTGTGGATATTTTCCTATGTTATGATATGTTAGCGCTTGTATTTAAATCAGTCAACCAAACATGTTCTTTTGTTGTTACAACTATGGTAGAGACTCGGGCTTTTGCAATATGCCCTTTAGAACTATGAAATTTCGGAAAAACAATAAGGGATTATGTTTTGTACAGAAAACATTTTAGCTGTAAATATAACTTGAACTTTAAACAATATGTGCTAACATTAATTACATTAATTAGAAGCTGAAGCTTACAAGTTAATTACAAAAACGACTATAATAATATAACCAATTCTATTAAAGGTTTAATTTAATATTCTTAGTCAGAAACGAAACTTTAGAAGTATAAACTTCAACTAGTAATAGAATTGTATAATTAGCTTGTCTTGTTACTCTTGTAACTAGATGTTGTATATATTTACAGTAGTAGGGTAAATTAGAACTGCTAGGAATTCGGTAGAAACTTTTATGGCAGCTTAGTAAGCAGGGCTCGGTTTCTGGGCGAAATGTCGATTAAGGCTTGGGTTTGCTTCACCAGCATTATCACTCAACGTATAAATATCTTGTGCTGCAATCCACCATATACAATTGCCCAACTTGGTTGGCGAATTCATTAAATTGTAATTGTAGTTGTAAAATTATTGAAATAATAACCATTATTTTGTTGCGAATGTTCAACAAATTTTTCCACAATCCGTAGTATTTTGTAATTAAGGAAATTTGAAACAATATTTTAAATAATATTGAATATTGTGTAATACCCTTCTAGTAACTGATTTTCCCTTCTAGTAACTGATTTTTACTAAATTAATATTTGAATATCACCTATAAGAGCTATGCATAAAAAAGAAACTACTTCTCATTGTCATTGTGAGATTTGGGAGGGTGAGTTACCTCACGTGCACTTAGGACACATAGGTGGGCCCAGTTTGCTGCCTTCTACCAGCTCCCCAATTTGGGCATCACCCAAGCCATCCAATCATTTGGATGTACTTGAGGACATCAGCAACTGAGGTGTTGCTGATTTTGGCTATATCAGACCAAAAGTCTCCCAACATGGATCCTTGTTGCGAGAGCTGGATAGTGACACAGGACTTGTTCTGCTGTCTCGTTATCCCCGTTGAATCCTCGACAGTTTGGGCTGTCCGTCAGTCTAATCCTGTGCATGTGTTGATTTAGGGTGCTGTGTTCAGATAAGATACCTACAACTAGTCGCTGGTTCTTTCGAGAGAGTTGCACACAAAATTTGGCTGTCTTTGGCGAGGGTGCAGTAATAGCAGCTCTTTCATGATGACAACTTTCAGTGTTTACCCATCTCCCTGTGAAGTTTTTTAGGGTTTCTTAGTATAGCATAAAGCTTTATATCCTTACAGATATGGGAATAGCGGGTTCTGGTCCCCAAAGAGGTTGTTCGGGGGCCAGTCTTGCAATCTCATCAGCCTCCTCATTGCCGTAGTTTCCGCCATGTCCTTTCACTCATATAAGGAAAATGATATTATCTTTTGAGATATCGACGAGAACTTCACGGCACTGCAGTACCACTCCTAAGGTAATTTTACAACTACCCAGGGCTAGTAAAGCGGCTCTACTGCCACTGTTTATAGCAATACGTTCGTTCTTGATCTGTCGTCCAAGAATTGCATTTGCACCATGCATTATTCCCACTACCTCTGCTTGGAAGACCGTAGAAATTTTTCCCAGTGGTATACTGCGGTGTAGGGTTAGGTCATCGGATAAGACTCCGGCACCCATTCCGTGCTTGTGTTTTAGATCCGTTGGTAGAGATGGATATGTCCATATGTTGGGTTGGCTCAGCATTGGCATAAACACTGTAGTGTCTATTGAAGGCATATTGTGGAGGGAGGTAGTGTACCATTGCGTCTAGAAGAGGGGTCTTGACGACTGCCTTATCGAGAATGAGGGTATGTCTACATCATCTGCCTACTGTGTACTACAGACCCTGATGGCGCAGCCTCAGAGCCATCCTCACAGCTACTTCCTCCACAAAAAGGTCGAGTGGTAGAAGGCACAAGACCGCCTCTAAAGCGGCCGTAGGGGTTGAGCGTATATCGCCTGTAGAAGTAAGATGATCTTCTTAAACTTTTAATTTCTTGCTATATATTCTACTTTACCGTAATCAAAGTGGTTGCTATACATTTATGGTTGTTGTTTTGATTGAACTAAATCTGGAACGCGATTTTCCACGCATCTTTTGCTTTCAGGTTATATTTGCTCCATTGCATACCCTAACTATTAAGTTTGCCTGTCTCAGGTAGTTCCAACTCCAGTAGTGATTTTCAGTGTGTCTTACATCACAACGGTACGGGACCTACGGCTTTATTACTTCTTATCTGGCACAAGGCCTACTTACAGATTTTTCTCCGACAGTTATGAATGCAGTTTCATTTGTTACTACATTAGCGAAAATATGTCTACTGGGTACTTCATTATTTTCTTTGTAAATGGTCCCAAACAGAAAATAAAGTTAAAAGTATATGTGGGATATCACGAATAATGTGAAGTAATTCTGACTAAAGCGAGGTAATTCTTATAATTTCAAGTAATTTAGAGTAATGCGGGGCAATTCCAAGTAATTCAAAGTAATTCTGGCAATTCTAAGTAATTTTGAGTAATGCAAAGTAATTCGGAGTAATTGAAGGTAGTTCCATAAATTACCAAACAATTTCGCGCAATGGCAAGTACTTTACAGTAATGCCGGGTATAGCGGAGTACTTCGAAGGAAATGTTACTAAATGCTACCCAGTTTGTAAATGAATTATGGTTAGTGGTTGACCTTTCGGTTTTGAATAAAAGTTTTTCGGAAACATAAATTACTGCAGCGAAAATATGTCTACTGCGCACTGCATTAATTTTTCCTGGAAATTATCTTAAACAGTAAGAATTAGCAGTAGAGAATTTTAAATAAAACGTACATGGTATTTTTCGGTAATATAATGTAATTTAAAGTAATGTAAAATAAGTACGAGTATTGTAAGTAATGTTTAATAATGCACAGTAATTCCGAGCAATGCATACCAATTCAGTGTAATTCTAAGTAACTTCTTGTAATGCGGCGTAATGCCGAGTAACTCAAGGTAATTCCTAAAATTGCGAAGTAATTTTGCGTAATGGCAAGTAGCTACAAGTATTTCAAGGTAATGCCTAGCATTGTGAAGTACTTTAAAGTAAATGTTTTCTGGTCAGTAGTTGACCTTTCAGTTTTGAATAAAAGTTATTCAGAAATTTCAATTATTGCACCGAAAATATGTCTACTGCATTCATGTTTTCTTATAAATGATCGTAAACAGAAAAAATTATAAAATCTTACGTGAGATTTAAATTTTTTGGAATAAAATTCAGGAAGTATTTGCCGTTAATGTAATTTAATTTACAGTAATAAAAAATAATTAAAAAATGCAATTATATAATGCGAAATATTCCGAATAATGCCCGGTAATATAAGTAATTTAAGTAATTTCGAGAAAAGCGAAGTAAATTCCAGTAATTGAAGGTACTTTCATAAACTGTGGAGTAATTCCGGGTAATGCTAAGTAATTGCCCGTAAAGGGAAGATCTGACAAGTACTTCAATATAATGCCAGATACTGCTAAACACTTCGGAGGTAATGCTGCCCGCAGGCCAATGGTTAACCTTTAGGTTTTGAATAAACGTTTTTGGGCAATTTAAATTACTGCAGCGAAATAATGTCTGCTGCACAATTGCTGCATAACTGCATTAATTGTTTCCTGTAAAGGACCTAAACAGTAAGAAATATAAAATCCTATGTAAATATTTAAATAAAACTTACATAGTATTATTCGGTAATGTCATGTAATTTAGAGTAAGGTAAAATAGAGTATTGTAAAGTAGTATCTAATAATACGTAGTAATTCCGTGCAATGCATAGTAATTTGGTGTAATTCAGAGTAATTTCTAGTAATGCGACGTAATGCCGAGTAACTTAAGGTAATTCCCTAAATTGCGAAGTAATTTTGCGTAATGGAAAGTAACTAGAAGTACGTCAGGGTAATGCCGGGCATTGCGAAATACTTTGAAGTAAATGTTAAGTAACGCTGGCGAATTTATACCTGTATTCTGGTCGGTAGTTGACTTTTCGGTTTATAACATATATATATATATATATATATATATATACAGGGAATTTTTCTTTTTAGTATATATAGCATATGTATACTTAAAAAAAAACGCGTCAATTTCGCCTATTGTGTTGGCAACCAACTATA
>JABXWE010022713.1:0-23521 GCA_014611495.1 Limonius californicus
GTTACGGGCCGATTCTCGCTACGAGAATTATGGAACAGAGAAAATCGCACGTTGGCGTGCTAAGAAATTTTCGGTACGGCCAAACACGCTTTTCTTGGACCCGCAAACAAAAAAAAAAGATGGTTAAGGCCAGCGGCTTGCTCAGAGGAGTAGGGGGAGGTTCGCTGAAATTGCTTATAGAGAAAATGCTTAAAATTGTGTACGGGGCGAGTCAAAATAAGTGGGCGCCACCTTCCGAATCAAGCTGATTTTGTAGGTCCTCGCGGAAGGCCGAGAGCCAGCAGCTACGGCAATCGAACTCACCTTTCTTTTGTGCTTTTCCTAAATCTTAAAGCTTGCAAAATCCTTACACAAGTACTTTAAAACACAGTAATAAAACACATGAAGGAGAAGGAGAAGGAATCTGTTTACCACACGAGTTCCAGAAAGCGTTCAAGGTGTACCGCAGAAGAAAACAGGAGCTTGCGATTTTAGCACAAAGAACTATTGACACATTTCTCGAACTTCGAAAGACAAAACAAAATACCGAAAGGTAACCCAAAATATGAATTCAATTAAAATAGCGATATATTAATTCTAACGAAGCGGCAAATAAATTACGGAAGCAATAAAGTGTAGCGGCAAATTCTAAAATCACATAACACACAAACAGTAACACTATCCAATTTTCAAACCAATATCTATCATTTAGCCCAACACGCGGTCACGAGAGGGTGCTCATGCACTTACCGCTGGTCTAAGTATTTGTACGATTGTAGACATTCGGTCTGAAGTTGCATTAGATAATTCCCACCGCATTTACTACCATACTAATTCAATGTGTACAATTGTACCCATGGGGTCTGAAAGGATTAAGAAATGTGGGTGACGGTCGCAACATATTTCCTTAACTTCGTGTCGTTGGTGTTTTCTTGTGCTTGTAAATTTGCGCATTCAGTAAATTTTCTTAAAGAATCCTGCCCTCGCATATATTCCAGTGGATTTCCACACCTAGCGAAAATATATGGATTGTCTTTATTGATTTCAGCAATAGTTCTAGTGTTTAATAGTAAATCAATTCTATCTTTCACGTCCGGGGTTAGTAATATTGCAACTCGCCTGCCTCTTTTACCAGATATTTCAACAACGGAAAAATATTTAGCTAGTTGTTTTTCAAAAGGTGTCATTGCATTTTCTTATTCTTCGGTAGTTTGCTTTGACCACAAAGGCCTCATAGCATAGTGTCGGATGTCCTTTTATTAAATATAACTATACTAGTAAGCGTCAATGCAACGAAGGTAGGCCAAAAAGTCTGGGGAGAATCAGAAGCTTCTAACATTTTTTTTTGTATTTTTTCATTTCAGTTTCTAAATATGTATTTAATTTAATTAAATCGCTGGTTATGGGCAACAGTTGCGCGCAGTGGAATTTCCTTGTATGTAAAGTGTTTAATGCATTAGATGAAATTCTGATGTGCCACTCCAGTTCCAACTGCTCAACTCTCTATTTCTCTTGATATTCCCTCTACATAACGCATTTCCCCTCTCATACCCTACACACTTTTTTTATTGAATGCCCAATATTTAGAGCGAGAGAAGGAGTTTGAACTGCGGTCTAGCTGCTCTAGATGAAGTTGAAACATAGAGTGCCTTTGTAGCATGTACAATTATGTCAAAGCATTGTGGTTTTAAACAGTCACTGAAAGATTTCAATTGATTATTTAATTTTTGTATTTCTAACAGCAGTCTGCCAATTTGACGCATTGGTTGTCTTATAAGCTCAGCTTCTGTAATGTTATACTTTTCAAACATCATAGATCCAAATCTTACAATTAGTAAATCATCCCGACATGCTTTAGTAATTATGTCGTCTGTCATCTTCATAAGAATGTTGCACGAAAAATCTGATGAAAAGTCTGGGCCAAATATGCCGACAAACATGCAGTTGCTTTCGCTTATTGGTTTCCGATTTTCAGTAGCGGCCGTTAATTTTTCTCTGCAATTATTTTTCAAGTGGCGAGTGATATTTTTTAAGCATGAAACAAGGCAATTTGGACACGGTCAATAATCTACGTATGTGTATTTTCTTTGTTCCACTGGTGTAGGACGCCTTAACAGAATAAGTTCGCCCATTTTCAGTTGCAACACTTCACAATTGTGATAGAAATTTGCCTGACGCATGACTTTCCAAATTCCATTCCTCGTTTCTTTGAATTTATTTGAAAGTCTTCGACTTTTCCGTTGTGCTTTGGGTTACCACCTGGTCTGCTTTCTTGGTCTTCTTTTCATTTTTTCGGTGCAAGTAGAGCTTCTTGCCTGAATAATATATCAGCCCAACTGTGGTCTCCTTTAGTATTTAAGTCTTAGTCTCTTAGTCATTATCGCTAGCCGACGCTGCAAATGGATTGGCTTTAGAAGATCTCCTTGAGAAATATATGTATTCTCTGTTTCTGCTAATTGGTTGACGCTGACATTTATTAAAGGTTGAAGCTGCATATTTTCCGAACTACAAGTAATAGACAAATCTTCACAGTCGGAAAACGATGGTTGCTTTGTATACCGTTTTAAGGGTGAAACTGTTACATATATTTTTATCGCAGTCAAAGTCAGTTCCACATTTTTTTTTCAAAAATAGTTGTTTAATAGCTGATTTGTCTACCACGTTTGCAACAACTGTTTTAGAGATGTTAGATTCTTGTACTTTTCCTGATAAATTATTCTCTTTTACGGTATCACAATTAGCAGAAACCGATTTGTCTGTATCACACAAAAATAAAATCTCTCTACCTTCATACATAACACGTACAAAATTCAAACCATTCATACCAAAATGTTTCCATTGTTTTATTGCGTTAGGCAGGAAAAAACATACTTTCTTGTTGTTCCTCGTTATTTGATACTGCACTTTCAGCATTTTCAGTAGGACAATATACTCGACTACTAGTATTATGAGTACACCTGTTTTGATAACTACCTGTGTCGGCGGAATGAACTTGAACTTCCTCGACCTCGACCTCGATGACCATTATTATTATTAGTTTGATTATTTATTATGATTATTTTGAAATCTTCCCCGATTTTGTGTATTGTTATAATAATGAGGGTTGCTCAGCGAAACCCTCGCATATGGAAAAGAAAAGTTGAATTAGAACTAGACGATTTTATTGTTTCTTCATCTAGAGCCCCAGATATAGCATCTTTTAATCTGTCCGTAGTTCCTAGCTTTAACTATAGTTCGGATGTCATGATTTCGCAAACCATTTGTGAATTTATAGCTAGATTTTCATTAACAGATCTTAGGGTGTTAACAGTCTTTTTGCCTTCTGCCTGAGATAAAGTAAGTTCAAGCGTAAGTCGCTCTGTATGTTTGCCAAAATCAGATGTGCTTCTATTATCGTGTTTTATGCTATACAATTGGGTGGCTAAAGCTGCCGCTGATTTTTTAGTAAGTAAGTGACTTTTCATACCATTAACTAAATCCTCAACTGAATTATAAGTGCCCCCGAAACGTAATTTAGCATTAAAAGTTAACTTTGGTTTCAATACATACTTCACAAGCATGGCTTTTCCATTATTATCCAACATTTCATTGTACAGCTCGATACCATCAAGCAGTTGCTTAGAGACATCTTCACTACCACCCATGTTCGGTAACAATGAAGCAGCCGTTTTCAAATTGAATTTTTTTACCCATATTTATCATAGTGATATTCAAATTCCTATTTTCTGTATTGATTTCTGACCTCAAATCTTCAGAACTATACAGTTTCATTTGTCTCTTTTCTAACCTAACTTGATTTTCGGATTCTTCTCTTACACGTTTATTTATTTCATCTAACCGTTGCAAAAGACTTTCTCTACAAAATTTTAATACTTGTACTGATTTTAAACTGTATTCTTTAATTGTGTCAATATCTTCAGTTTCTACAACACTACTCTTAAATTTTATTTTAAGTTGCTTATATCTATGATCAAATGTATCTACCTCACCTAATAACTTCTTTACCCTTTCAAAAGATTCTCTGCGTTCTTTACTTTCTTTCCTAATATTAGTTTGAAATAACTTGGCTACCCCTAATACTTCCGCAAAATCAGCCTTCATTAGACGTACGGAAAAATAACTAAAATTTAAATCTACTTAGGTAATTACGTTAAAATATGCTGCCATAGACGTTGGACTGATAACGGGACGACTCCAGTTCTGGGGATGACTTCTACGCTACGCTTTTTGTCCAGCGGTGCGCTCTAGCCGATTTACGACACTAGAACGTTGCCCCGTTGCTGGTTCCGGTGTGGTGCAACCAGTCTCCGATTTCCGTTCCAAACTGTTTACTTCAGGTTGGCAAGGTCTTGACTGCTAACAATTTCTCTGCGTATTTTCCGTTCCAATTTACTTCTTCAGTCTTACGCAACACCAAAATACTCCAACAATCATCAACGTAACAGTTACAATTTTCATCATCTGAATTATTAAAAGTCCGTTTTTTCCTTCAGCCGAAACGCCACCACTGTTTCCCGCCTGAGCTATAATAACCTCTTCTTTTGATTGAGTTTTTTCCCGTGAGAAATAACTAAATGATCGAAGCGATCGTAACGTATCTCAATTCCTTCTTGATTTGAGATGTGGCCCCTGGCAGAAGTTTGCTTTTTGTTTTGAGACAAAAGTGTAACGGCGATTCTTCTGCGAAATTC
The DNA here is from genome assembly GCA_014611495.1 of Limonius californicus. NCBI lineage: Eukaryota > Metazoa > Arthropoda > Insecta > Coleoptera > Elateridae > Limonius > Limonius californicus. The sequence goes on from JABXWE010022713.1 coordinate 4,671, forward strand.
CAGTTGATCCAGTTCACCTCTCTTCTTTCGATGTAGCTGCCAAGCGTTGTGTATAGCCATATCGACGCAATGTGAAATAAGAGGAAAGTACCATTTCTTTCCACGAATTGAGGTACGGTATAAACTCAAGTTCTGATCGGACCTGTCAACACCACCCATATTTGCATTATACAATTTTACAATATGGGGCTGTGGTACCTACAACAAAAATAGTTGATTGCATATTTTGTTATTATAAATATTATGGTATTACCTGAATGCTCTTCTTTTCTTTCTGGGAATAGCGTTTTACTGAATGGACTGGGTCTACACCAACTGAATTTGAACATAAAGATACAATACTGTTGTCGTGCCACTTCACTACGATGATATTTTGACCCTCAACTTTTTTGAAATAGTAACAGCCACGTTTTTCTTTCTTCATAATTTTTGAATTTATCATAGGATTCCCTGCAATTCTATTTTCACGTAGTGTGCCAGTTGCATTAAAATTTTTTTCAGATAATATTTCTAATAACGGTATTGACGAGAAAAAGTTATCAAAAAAGATATGCATCCGTAGGTCAGGCCATTTTGTTCTTAGAGCATCAGCATATTCTAGAACGACACTTGCTCCTACTCCATAATCGGTGTAAGAAGTGCTAATATTGGTTGAAGCACCTTGATATGGTTCAAACCAGCTCACGTATCCCAATCGCGTTGCGCCTACCGATAGTTTATATCCATAGCGAATGGGTTTGCCGTGGATATACTGTTTTCACCCGTGACGACCAAAGTAAGGTACCATAGCTTCGTCAACACACTGCATCTCCTCAGTCATACTTTTCTCCAAAAATTTTGCATTGAGGTGTTTGAATAAAGGTCTCACTTTTGCAAATTTATCGGTTGCATCTAAGTTTGTGTTGTCGACGAGATGAATGTTAGATAAAATATATTCAAACCTGTTTCGTGAGATTGCTTCAGACACCAACACATTTTGGCTATCTTTCTTGTATTCCCAGTACATACGTCGACGGGATACCTGAATACGGGACGGGACGATTGGGCGCCGCCGATTCGGCGCCGCCGATTGGGCGCCAGCCGTTTCGGCGCCAAGCCGATTCGGCGCCGGCCGTTTCGGCGCCAAGCCGATTCGGCGCCGGCCGTTTCGGCGTCGGTTAGTTCATACAAACAGTTTGAACAAAAATTTATTTAAGCAAAATAATTAAAAAAAATGAAAATAATAAAAGATAATTGAAAAAATGTGTTTTAATGAAAAGCGGATGTACCTACAGTAAAAATTTCGCATTATAAACTAAAAACTAAATTATACACAAACACTAAGCTTTACAATAAAAAAAACAATTTAAAAAAACGCATACAAACAAAATAATACAAAATAATAGAAAAAAATGTCATTATACAAGATTATTAATTAAATTTTACACAATAATTCACAAAATAAAAAATTATTTAAAAAAACACATAAAAACAAAATAATACAAAACAATAGAAAAAATGTCATTATAAAATATTATTAATTAAATTTTACACATAAATACACAAAATAAAAAAATTATTAAAAAAAACACATAAAAACAAAATAATACAAAATAATCGAAAAAAATGTCATTATAAAATATTATTAATTAAATTTTACACATCAATACACAAAATAAAAAAATTATTTAAAAAAACACATAAAAACAACATAATACAAAATAATAGAAAAAAATGTCATTATAAAATATTATTAATTAAATTTTACACATTAATTCACAAAATAAGAAAAATTATTTAAAAAAACGCATAAAAACAAAATAATAAAAAATAGTAGGAAACAAATTTATTGGGCCATTTGGTAGTTATGAGCTATGCCGCGTAAAAATACAATTATGTCCCGATTTTGGTAATCTCTTACTAGCCTTAAAATTCTTTCATCGGCATCCCTGTATTTTTTTAATTTCTGCGGTGGATTGTTGCCTGCCACGAGTTGCTCATAAAAAATGTCGCGTCCTTTCTGCACTTTTTTAAGGCCCTCGATTAGCTTCCATAGCGTAGGGTGGTCCATTGCCAGTTCTGTTTGCAGTCTCCGATGGCTAGCTTCCGCGTGATTGTTTGTACGATCATCACCATTTAATGTTCGTTGGTGGAGATTCCACATGTCGACCGGAAATAAAGGCGGACGCCTACCATTTCGCCGTCTGTTCATCTTTCCCAAATAATTATCTTCGAACCATTCTAAACGTGGCTGAAGTTCGGCAGGTAAATCTTCCGCCAAGGCATCAATAGCCTCGTCGAGGTCCGGAATTGGAACAAAGGCCAGTGCAATTATCATCCTGGCTTTGAATGAGAAATCGGGATTGTTGTTATACATATTCATTAACTGTAATCGCCCTATATGGTTTTTCATGTGACTCCTGGAAAGCAATCCAACATGGCTTGAAAAGCTGCGGCTTCGTAAGCGCAAGCGATCGCAGATGGTTGTAAGTTGGGTCTTAGTTCCTTAATCATCTGAAATAACTGATTGTATGTGGCGCGTTGTTTATTCGGCAAAAGTGCATATAAAACTGGGTGAACTCCCCCAAATTTCTCGGCTAAGAGTATGTAAATTTGTGAAAACAATGCAGGCGCTAACTTAAATGTCCCATCAGCATACCACTGCTTAGATTCTTGTAAAATATCAAGACCATTACTACGTCCAAAAATTAATATTCTGTTCTGCCCTGCACCGCTGTCAGCTAATAGGAAATTTTCCCGCAGACCTGGTTCAGCTTCATATACGGTGTAGAATTCCGGTAAGATAAGAGCTGCCAGATTTGCTGGTGTAGGAGGTGCAGCATTTACCTGTAAAGGAGTTTTTTAATTTAGAAAAATTAAATTCTTGGCACAAAATGTACTAGATAATATTGCAAACGTTTTCTAAATTATTGTGAACTTATTCCATAAAAATACTGTAATACAATACCTCATTTCGTTTTCTTCTTACAATCTTTCTAAGTGCCTCGTAGTTTGGGAGTACTCCTTGGGCAGCCTACGACAAACCAATGGTACATTCATTTACAACTTGAATTGTATTTTCCACGGTTACTTCTGCACGATGTCTTATATTTGTAACAACTTTGTCTTTTTCGATTTTTGCTGCCGAACTATCGTGCGAATGCCTCCACCTTCTTTGCAGAAAATTTCACGTTATTCGAGAATTCCAGTAATTCTTAATAGGTATGTATTTAGTAATCACCATCAAATGACGGGGATTAGGTTTAATTCTGAAAGCATTGCCGTGTTAATGCTTTCAGAATGTATCTCTTAAGTTGCTTAATCTAGATATCAGGAGATTATTGTATTTTTACGCGGCATAGCTCATAACTACCAAATGGCCCAATAAATTTGTTTCCTACTATTTTTTATTATTTTGTATATGCAATGTTTTTTTAAATATTTTTTCTTATTTTGTGAATTATTGTGTAAAATTTAATTAATAATCTTTTATAATGACATTTTTACCTATTATTTTGTATTATTTTGTTTGTATGCGTTTTTTTTTTAAATTGTGTTTTTATTGTTAAGCTTAGTGTATAATTGTGTATAATTTACTTCATAGTTTATAATGCGAAATTTTTTGTAGGTACATCCTCTTTTCATTAAAACACATTTTTTCAATTATCTTTTAATATTTTCAATTTTTTTAAAATTATTTTGCTATAAATAAATTTTTGTTCAAACTGTTTGTATGAACTGACCGGCGCCGAATCGGCTTGGCGCCGAAACGGCTGGCGCCCAATCGGCGGCGCCCAATCATACCAGACCGACCTGAATATATCCACTAATAATCAAAACGCCTAAAAAAGCTTTTATTTCAAAGACTTCAATTTTGTGGTTGCGATTTTTCTGTTCTACGTAACGGTTTGTTTCTTGTACAATTAGCTCTAGTAGTTGGTCGTCAAAAAAATATGAAAATAGCTCCAACGGACTTTCTAATTTAGTGGTGTCTTCAGTGTCAGCCACGAACTCCACAGAATTATATATCAAATCTTGATCTACGCAATTGTAGATTTTTTTCTTTTTTGGCCTCTTCTTGGCTGTCTCAACATTGGTTTTGGTTTTACTTACATTTGCTAGCAATGAAAGAAGAATGTCATCGTCCGAAGAAAACTCATTTTCGTGAAAATTTATCTCTGCGGGAGCTTGAAGCTGTGAACCTGGTAAGTTGTTGATATCGACGAAGTCTTCGTCACCAGAATCTTCGTCGGTTACTACAGCGCCACAATTTTCTGGGGGAAATATAGTTACCGAATCTACATTTTCCACTAAATCTTCATCTTCGTCAAGCATTGCAAGAGCTTCATGAAGAGAAAAGTTTCTAAAACAAAAAATATTCAATAGACACTCATATGCCCACCGTACTATATATAGTACATGTAAAACTAAGACCAAAAATGACTTTGAATTCAAATATAAAGCAGACTTTGAAAAATATATTCACAAATAACCATTATTGAGGAGTTATTTACCAATGTTACAGTTAAAATTAAGTCACAGTTTGTTAACGAAAATCACTTACCTTGCAAATCTAATGCAGTATTCTGCCATTTTCACAATTTGTCAAAACTTACACAATCACTATGTTAAGAAAAATCACCCTACACTCAAATAATCCGCCTAACCGCGTTGCATGGTACCTAACAAGTGACTGTAGCTCGAGAAAGCAAAATTACATCGACAAGTTTCAACTTGTTTCGGGTGTACTATTTATAGTACGGTGGGCATATCTGGGTTAATGTGCTCCATCCTCCAAAAGCCGCTTTACTAATCTAGTGACGTTGTTGGATAATACATAATCATTCCCGTTAGTTAATTACCGACCTAACTATTTATTATTCCTAAAATGAAATCTCTTCGTGATTGTTTCGCTGGGTCCTAGTTACGCCACTGAATTTAGAACATTTATAAGCCAACTATTTTTCTTTCAGAAATTCTTAACTTACCTGAATGAACAAGCCCCACAGATATGAAAATTTATCTTAGCAGCTGCCAGTAATATCGCACAACGCGCCGCACGAATAAACAACACCAAATTATTTTCTAACCACTAACCACGGTAGAAATTACTCGGTGATAATGCAAATGTAATTGGGGAAATCACAATATACAGAGGGCGCTTCACGCAGCAGATTCAAAAACTCCATAAATATTAGTGTGCGTACTTACAGGTATAAAAAATATTTGTGGATACTTGCACACCAAAAATGTGGGAATAGCACGATCCAATCAAACTAAGCACGAGGAATTCCGATTGGAAGAGAAAAAATTGTGGTATACGCGTGTAAAGCGAGCCCAAATTGAGAAATACATTACGTCATCAAAACCTGCGCGCCACAAGATTCACCAGTGGCGTAATACAGTGATGTATATTAAGGATCAAAAATATTTTTTTCGGAAACTTATCATCATAAATTGATTTATACATGACGTCCGTATACACGCAAGATGACTTTTGTTTACAGTACGTAAAAACGTAAAGGTCAGAGAAAAGGCCACAATTTAATAGAATAAATCTGTAAGTTTATTTATTTTGCTTATAAACATTTTACAACTTTAAAAGTTTAGTAAGCATTGATTTGTATTATATTTGATATAAACATTTTAAAAACAGAAAGAAAAGCATGCAAATTGTTACAAGATTTCTGTTATTTATTCATAATCTACATATCAATGTCTTCATCTTCGGTGTCCATATAATCTTTTGAATCATCGGAATCGCCTGTGTTAACAGTGAATATCAAATCCATTGAACTGTCTAATAAATGTTCTCTATCGATATTAATCATTGGTTATTTTGTATGCATGATTACAAACTGATGACCACTCTTCTGGAGGAATGGCTTTTAACTTTTCTTTGGCCAGTTTCATCACATCATCCATTTTAAATGTAACATTTCTTGCAGCAACTCAATTCTTCATTATGGCCCAAATTTTTTAAATACGGTTGATATCGGGATGGTACGGTGGTAATCTCAATACTAGATGATCATATTTGTTTAAAAGTGTATCCAGTACATACTTACTGTACTTTGTTTTATGTAATTTAATGATATTATACAATTCTGGTTTTGTGCTTGTTGGATCATATTGAATGTTTCTGTCGGATATCCAGTTCATCATATCTTGCTCTAAAGTAGACGACGTTGGATCCTTGTCGTATCAAACGTTATGGTATGAAGCATTATTAACACGTTGACCGCCGTATGGTACGGTTACGTACCGCACATTTCGCGGCCGCCCGCGCCTCGTGGTAAAACGTTGTACCGCAGCTATGATTTTGCTTTCATGCTTTGTGGTAAGCGATTCGTACCGCGATCGTGCTGTAATAGACAGGGTATGCTTTAGCAAGGCCTGGGAGACCCGAAATGTTTTTTGGCCCCCGAAATTCATACTTGTTTATGATGTAAACATGCCGTTATTTATAAAACATATCGGCTGATTTATTTGGTTTGTATTTTATAAGTTACACGTATCCGTTTGTTACTAGATGCGAGTAAAACACGTTAGAAAATATCAATTATTTATTGGATTAGTATTATAACCTCATTCGCAGGTACTTTTTTTTATAAACTTAAAAAAGAGACCTTATTTATGGTTATTGAATGGCAACTACAACTTCTTTATTGCTCTATGACTAATAAAGAAACACGGTACACAAAAGTTTTGTTTGCACACAGTACAACCCCAAATTGGACGCGGTGCTTTATTTGTTGCAACTTTTCGTCCACTTTCTTCAGAAATTCGTTTATAACACTCCACACATCGTCGTCGTTGTCCGATATCTTCTAATTCGTGGCTTGTATGTGGTGTTGCAGGTGACTGTACAACAGGCGGTTTTTGATTTTTACAGAGGATTGTTTCCAATACTTCTTCTTTGAATTGCGTAATTGTAATTTTCCTTTTTGTGATTTCGGAATATACGACATGGGCGTTTACAAATACAGTTCCTAAAAGTAATTCAAAGGCTAATTTTCTGTACCACTTTACACCTCTGCGCAGTGAAGTATTGTACGCCTTTTTTTGGTCCGACAGATCAATAAAGGCCTTGCAGTTGTTGTAGTCCATAATTATTTGCGGTTTTTCCCTTTCTGGATTTCGGCGCGTTCCAGTCCTCTTCATTTCATCTAAATGTTTTGTGCTAAGTACCAGGACATCACGTTTGTCTCTCCACTTCAACATTACAATTCCTGGTTGACAGATCCTAGCAATTACTTCTCCTGGTCTAAGTTTTTTTTTGACAACTTCCTGGCAGTTGAGTTTGCGGTTCACGCGAAGAGTTCCAACTAGGTGCGTCTGTCTTGGCAATAAATGCTTGGCCAAGGCAACGCTCGTATAGTAATTATCCACAAAAAGTGTTCTACCTTTATCTAATAGTGAGTCCATCAGCGACATAACCACTTGTGATGGTACAGATAATGAGTTATTACTAGCCATTTGGCCACAATACACACTCAAATCATAAGTGTAGCCACCTTTTATACACAACTTAAAGAGCTTAATTCCGAATTTATGTCTCTTGTTTTTGATATATTGTCGAAAACAGAGTCTACCTCGAAAGGGAACGAGGGTTTCATCGATGCAAACTTCTTCCTCAGGAGTTAGTACCTCTTGAAATTTGTTTTTCAACATTTGCAATAAAGGCGTTAGCTTCCGCATTCTGTCGACTTCCACTAAGTTTTCCTGGTTATTACTAAAGTGTAGCATCCGCAATAGCAATTCAAATCTGTTCCTTGACATGTAATCTTTGATGTTAGTTCCATAAATAATTTTTCTGGACCAGTAGTCTGATATTTTGGGGAGACGAACTAATCCCATCCAGAGAACAATTCCCACGAATAATTCGATTTCATCTGCATCAGTATCAGTCCAAGTGTGAATTCTAGATTTCGGCCTTAATTCCTTCTCTTTAGATTGAAGCGCATACCTGTTAGTCTCTGTAACGATGTGGTTTATTATATCATCTGTTATAAACAATTTGAAAAAGTCGTATGGTTCTTTATCGGTATAATTTTCATAAACAAAATCTTTTATTCCAGGGGTATTTTCGGAAAATTTAAAATGATTCAGCTCTGAGTTTTCGTCGATAACTTGCCAAGTTACATTATCATTTTGGACGTCTTCATCTCCATCGTTTTCTTCATCATGCGCTATGTATTGAAGCACAATGTGATCTATGGTATCTCTTATTGTATCGGTTGGTGGACCAGCCGTGGTTTCTGGTAATAACAAGAAATATTTTTGTTTATTTTAGAAATAAATTTATAAACTGCAATCATACCTATAGAAGTACTTGGCTGATTTTGAAAATCAATGTTGTAATTTTGTACATGTTCAATGATATTTGCAATAGTGCCAGTTTGGGTCTCGTCACTGATTTCTGATAATAACAAAAAAGACTATTGTTTTACTTCCGAAATGGTTTTATAAATTCCTATCATACCTTTAGAAGTACTGGTCTGATTTTCGAGATTCGACTTAGAATTTTGATTTTCGGCAATTACATTTGCCTTTCTTTTTTTACTCGTAGGTTCAGGTTCGCTGCTTTCATCTGAACTGGCGTCTAAGTCGCTGGGACAAAAGTCATCAGAAGAACCATCATTAGCAAAGCAATCGTCTTCCTCCTCAGACATAATTTCATTCCATAGTTGCTGCAACCTGTTTTGATCCTTTTCGTATTCACCCATGGTACGTACTTAACGGATTGATAAATTTTTAGAAAGCACTAAACACGGACACACACTTCACTGTAAAGTAGAATATGCAAATGCATCATGCAAAGATCTAATAGTGCGCAATGTTGCGCAACATTGGGCAAGACCAAAACTGCACATCGTGGTACAAGTGAATACCATGCGGCCCTGACTGGGGAAAATATTCAGTAGCGCCGCGCGGTACATACGGTGTACCGCACACAAAAAGCTGAAAATTTTGATAATTGATACACAAAAACTAGATTTTGATTACATATATACGTATGTACACCAAAGCTGAGAATGAATTTGGGTAAATTTAAAGTTGGCCCGAGGGACCCAAATTTGAAGTCTCAATTGCGGCAGCGAACGTGTTAAACCTACGTTTCTTTCAATTATAAATCTTTTGGAAATCCTTTCCCAATAATACGAGTAAGTTTTATGATTTGAATAATTTCTCTCCTGTAAACTATTTCGCAATAATATCATTTTCAATTTTTATTTGATGTACAGGGTATTACCTAAGTAATGCAGAAACACTTCATGGGGTCATTATTTGAACAATTTTAAGACACAAATGAAGAATACAAATCTTCCCCAAAATGCTTACTTGTTAAACCCCGGGTGTTGGATATTTCTAAAAAATATATTGCTGTGATATTATAATGGGGGGCTTAAATGATAATTGGGAATAAGTGCCATTTTAAAATTTCATTATGAACGGTTGTGCGTTTAGTAGATAATGGTATGTAAAAGATGAGGAAAACTCTCAGGATGTTGGAAGTAAGGCTGAAGTCGCGGTGTAGTGATGTGTAGATTGGTAATATTTAAAAATGGGGTTTGACAGCTTGACAGTTCTCCCATCTGGCATAAACCTTGTAATTTCATTGGTTGTCAAGTAAAAATAAGCTTCTAAATTCGATTAAATAATTGAATCATTCACGAGAGGCATGCGGGCCCGGGCGCGTGGAGAGGTTGCATGGGTGTCAGGTGGGGACTTGCGAGGTACGTCGCAGTTGCCGATGGAGTCATGGGCGGCGACCCGGGGCCGCGAGGTCATGTGGTGGCAACCGCTAGATACCAGGTGGGATGACGTGTCGTAAAAGAGTGAAGCTGGTGTACTCCCGGGGGGCTAGGTGACCTGTCGTGGAGCTAGAAGAACAGCATCGGGAGGAGCGATTCAGAGCGGGGTATGAGAGTTGATGCGTGTAGCGCGGGGGTGAACCGATAGAAGGGTGGACGGCGGTCGGCGGGGGACGCTTTGAACCGGCCGGCCGTGCGGGCAAGACCGTGTTTCTGTTATCAATTAAATGCTCCGTTTCTCGCGGCGGTCAACTAGTTCTAAATTTTAAAATTAGAGATTAATTTTTGTTTTTTTTTTTGTTTTTTTCCGAATGTCATGAAAATTGTAATATTAAAAAGAGAATAGAGTATCATCAAATGAAACGTGAGTTTTAATCATCGCTAATAGAAATGGATAAGTACTGCATGTCGGGAAGAGCCAGCAGTTCACGGTAAGCAGAACCAGCCTGGCGGAGATGATTGCGGTCTGTGTACTGGAGGAGTAGCAGTCCAGGGGCATTTTAGCGTGCCTAACTTCTGTGTAAAGGTTGGTGCAGATAAAACATGAACTAATTTCGGTGACATTAAAGCATAGTGAGGGCAGTAAAAATTTGCGCATGTTAATTTTATTTTCTGAACGTTTCCACTTTTTAAACGAGTCGAGGCCACGAGTGGAGACAGTTCTCTAATTTCCTGAGATGACAGTTTTGTGTTCGGGCTAGTTGACGTTAGTTTTAAACCATGACTTTTATTACAAAGCAATATATGTAATATATATGTTAAACCTATTTGAAAACGAAGTAAATATTAATATTAAATATTTCTAAAATAATAAACTTTTGCAAAATTTAGGTAGTACTTCAGGTTGCGGAACATCTTAGAAGTACAAGAAAAGTTGTGGCGCAGTTAAATGTAAGTCAGCACACCATCTAGAAAATTTTTTAATTTTATCAGCTCTGCCGTACCATATTCAGCGTATGCAAACCTTATTACCACAAGATTCACCTCAACATTTCGGATTTTATCAGTGGTTGGCAGTCGCTGAAAACCAATTTTTCGAGGGGTGTGACTTTGAACTTCGTAGCAATCACATGTAGACCGAAGAAAATCCGAATTGCACTATCAGTTTTCTCTCAATGAGTGGGCTGGTATTATTGGTCAATATTTCTTACCTGCAGGTCTAACTGGTGATTCATATCAGCATTTTTCCAAGGAATTATTACCTGTGTAAATGGAATATATTCGATTATAGTGTTACAAATCTTTGTTAGCTACCACTGGGGTAACGACAACAGGAATAAAGACAAAAGACAACATTTTTCACAACAGACCTGCAACACCGAATTATTACCCACGGGGAACTGATTGTAACATTTCGGTGTGTTCACCACGACTAACTCGTCTGCGAAACGGGTGTGGGTTAATCGACAACAAAATTCTCAAAAGGCTTGGCGCCCTTCTTAGAATTTTCACACATCGTCGTGCAACGATTCTCATGACCTACCTTAACTGATCCAACTAAGGGTAAACTTACGGGTTTCAATATATAAACAAAAACAATAAAATGCCAGAGTAATGCAAATGCTGTAAATATAGCCTCTATGTTTATAAATGTAACAAAATAGAAATTTTCAAGGACACCTGTGCTATCAAAAATTAAATTAACAATAAACGTAATAATAAGGTTAAATCAAACTTCGTATACCCTGTGTATAAATTGTCCTAAGTATAACCAGTTAAATGAAAATGTAGTCGCACACTTTGTGTATGAGTGTCCATACAATTCTAAGATGAAGCTCAATTTATCAAATATTATTTATAAAGTAAACACGGTCCTGTCTGACAAACACTAGGTAGCAATAACTAACCAAATGGTAAACTCAATATCTGACCCAACTTAATGAATGCTTTACAATTCTGTGAAACAACGTTACATATTACTTACCCTGCATAAACCACAGATTAAATAATACTAATTATAAAAATAATAAATGAGTAAGTAACCCAAAATTGAGGTAAGATCATAATGTAAACTGACTCAAAATTAGGCAACAGATTAGTTGGGTAAATACAGATAATACAAAATGCTGAAGTAAATTATATTATTTTTTATGATTTTAGATAGTATGTCAAAATAATTCGAGAAAACTCGAATTGAAGTAAAATTGTCAGGCTAATGAAATATGACAAGAAAAGCAATTTAGCGGACGTAACCCCTATCTGAGAATAAACGGATTTAAAAATCCACAAAGCTAAATTAATAATAATTCAAGTCTGAATACAAGTTTTTGGAAGCTGATGAAATGACGCAAGGCCTGGCGTTAAGTCAATTTAACCAACGTGGAAAATATAAACGGTAGCACCGGACCGAATCGCTTATCGCTATTAATCAATCCGCATAACTGTCCTACAATACAGGGAATTTTACTCATCAACAATATAGTTGATAATTGTCTAAATTGCAGTTGTCCCGCAACCGTGAACATAGACACAGCCACAACTGACAGTGGTCTGAATTTGCTGTGCACAAATATTTTGTTTACAAGTTGGGACCGCATGGAACACAGCAAAACCTTATTTAAATATCAGAGTGCAGTGAATAACCGGTAAAAATTAAGCTGTATGCACCTACTGAAGGTAAGCGACCAGTAGCCAATGCATAATAATGTTCAAAACGATGTAATATACCAAAAAGTTAAAAATACAAAACATACACAGTATCGGCTTCCCCGTTGAATCTGGAAGTTACCTATCTGGATTTAATGGGCATCGGATCTTCCTGCATATGAGGCTGCTCCTGGAGCCTTCTGCGAACGGCATCCATATAGACTAGCAGCTCATGTAGGCAGCTTTTGTCACGTATTCGGAAGTTCCCCAGAAACTCGAACCTTCCCTTCGGTGGTTGATTCTCTTCAACTTCGTACAGCACGTAACAACCGAAAGCTAGGGGTGAACGAGGGAGACTGGTTGGTCGGAAAAACGGTCCCACGAGACTCTACATAGCAGGCGGCGGGTAGCATAACAATTTTCTGGTAAAGTGCTAATTAATTTGGGCCAGACCCAATGAAAATTTAACAAAATACCAAATTAACTCGCGGACAACTAACTAAATTCTTCTGCAGGCAAGGATGATTTAAATGATCCACGAAGTATGAAGATTGCACAATTTTAAATCACCTTCCACACTTTTACCAGCAACCCACAACTTGCACGGCCAAAAACTCAAGAGAGTCCGACATTCATACTTCAGGATATTCTCCCCACCCCATTCGAAATTCACCTGCAACTTCAAAACTACAGAACTCCAAATTCCCTAACACTACAGAAACTTAAAAAGTTCAAAATCGTATGCAACCAAATACATCTACCAGACTATCGAGACGCTACTGCGAAGAATACACATAATACTAGCTAAGAAATATTATGTGGATTATGCACGATGGTCTTCCAGCACATTTCAGTATTGCCGCAGGGGAGTATTTACCATCTGTTCAAGGCTGGTAAAGCTGAAGACCAAATACGCCGTTTATGTATCGAGGCAGCAGATACGGCAGAGCATTCCTATGCATATGCAACGCTGCCTGTGGTTGCAGACAAAAAAAATTGACAAAACATTATGACACCTATTGAAATAAGGGACTCAAAGTCCAGAGATATTTTAAGGTTTGTAAACGCCCTACAACTTTCCTAAACTAAGAAAGGGCTCATCAGTTTCAAAACTACCATTAAGGGTCGAAGTGATGAAACGCATATTAAAGGTCAAAGTCCTCTTACCTAACAATTTTAATAATAATAATAATAACAAGGAAGTATTTGAATATAAATTATTCTCATCACTGGATGTGATGTGCATGTGTTGGAAAAACGATTGGAGAATATCAAAGAGACGGCGAAAGCCTGGCCATTGCGATCGCTAGATATGAGCTGCTTAGATTTTTTTTCTATAGGGACATATCAAATCAGTAGTGTACAAAACTCCAATATCCCTTGAAATGTTCGACATTATAAATAATACGATCTTTAAATCTTTTTACGTTTAAACCTACTGTAAAATAATAAATATTTTCTTTTTAAAATTTATAGCTTCTGGAAAGCATTTATAACTAAAGAGCAACAGCAGCATAACAGCCTGAAGACGTCGATCACAACACTGAACGAAACCTAAGAACAACTACTACATTGAATTTGAAATTTCAATCCAAATACCTAGGCTGTATTATAATGAATCAGTATTAAAATGAAGCAAGCTTTGACCATTGTATCTAATAAACGAGAAATGTGTTTTAATATAAAAGTACATTTTTAAAACGCACACCCACAATGCCTTTCATCAGAATATTTTATCCTGAAAAAATGGTCTGCAAATTTTTCACTTCCCTGCGAGAGTATAATTACATATTAAAATCACTTCTGCCGGGCTGCGTTGCTCGGGCCTGTTGTACGTCATGCTCGAATGTTTCCCCAAAGATAAATGTCATCATTTGAAGAACATTAAACTGCGGAGGTAGGGGATGTACCGACCTACCGCCGTGCATATCGTTCCTAAATTGTTGCTGAGAGAAAATAAATAGGTCGTGCGCTCAAAGCTAATTACCTGAAATTAAGTTCTGCGCTGCATTTGCACTTCTCTAACCGAACTAATTAAATGTGCATTTCTTCAGTCTGCTTAAAGTCTACAGTTTGTTGTCGGTCGAAGATTAAAACCATTAAACAGACATTAAGAGTCAGAAATTGCACCAAAAAATGACACCACGGCGATGTTTCGTTCGCAATTATGTATATGGATATATTTACAACTATTATTACTGAAGATCAACTATTTTTGGTGATTGTCATGTTGTCACATGGTGAAAATAATCCTTGGCGCTTAAGAACCTTCCATGAAACAATCAGACGTTGGTTCGGGGCAAAACGAAGGCAATCTAGAGGCATTTGTACTTAGAGATGAGGGATAATGTAATTTCGAGTCTGTTCGTAAGCTGATCCAATTGTTCTAACATGCACTCGTCGGAGATTTAATTACCAGTAACGCTGCATTTCGAACTGGGTTAATTTCATTACTTAAATGTGGGATGTGTTCGGCGAATGCGCTCGGTACAAAATTTCTTTGTCATATAGTTCCTATTTGCTTTTGGAATTAATTAGTGCAATGGTAAAGTGTGCCCTGAATAGCAACACAGGTAATTCAGTGACCCGACAATAAATCATAATAGAGACACAACACTACGTAAATTACCTATTTAATAGACTACAATTTAGGTTAAATCATTATCAATATTTGGTTATACCAGGATGATAATTTAATTCACGGATGGCAGAATAATAAGAAACACAATTTAAGTTATACAAAAATATTTGGCATTTGACTAAAGTAATCTGCATTTACTTTATTACACTTATTGGTACGCATTTAAGGTTTCTGAAAACAATCTGCAAAGTCGTTCAAAGAAACTGCTGTCATTTTGGAGCTTACGTACAAGTCTTAAAATCATTTCGAAGAACACTTTCCACTTTGGGAAAGAGAAAAAAGCCTGCTGGCAACCAAGTCAGGTAAAAAATATGAGTATTATTCTCACCAACGTCGTTCTTCATGAGAAATTACTTCACAATCAGTGCAGAATCGGCAAGTGCATGTAACATGCACCAGTTACCCTTTTCTTGAAGCTGTGGTCGCATTCAAGAAATATGTTCATCACAACGTAGAATGTATTGTTTATTGTTCGTCCTCTAAGCACAAATCCTTTATGAGTCATACCTTGTTTACCGAAAAAGGTTTCGACTCTAGATTTTTGCAAACGACTTTTTGGGTTTCGGTGATGATATTTTATTCTTCTGAAACATTCTTAATCCATCACCACTGATAATGCAGTAAACAAAATTTGCAATTTGATCATCCGTAGGACTACTTGAGACGAACTTTGCGCAAACATATATAATTTGTCGAATCGTATGCTTCTTTCTTTTTCTTTTCCATTTATAATAGGCAAGGTACCTGTTCTTCTTCACACAACTTTATGGCGTGGACTCTGTTGATGTCCACCAGCTCTCTGTCCATCTTTTTAGTGGTCTTCCTGGGTTACGATGTCATTGTGGTTTCCAGTCTCTGGTTATTTTGATTAATCTATCATTACTTGATCTTTCAATGTGTTCGTCCCATCATTTTCTTCGCTGCTTTATAAACTTTGTTATATCTGTTACTTGGCAATCGTCTCTTACTAACTGATTCCTAACTCTGTCCAGTCGTGTTTTCCCGATGATCGATGTGAGGGCGTTCATTTCAGTTTTACGCAGTAATTGCTTTGTCCTTGCCGTGTATGCTCTCGTCTCAGCTTCGTAGGTAAGGATTGGTCTGACAATTGTCTTACATATTTTAACTTTACTTTCGTTGTGTAAATATATGTTTCTCCAGGTTATGTTTATCAAACACCCAGAAACTCTAGCTCCTTTTTGTGCCTGTTTCCTTACTTCGCAATATAAGTTTCGTTGACTTGATATATCCGCCCCTAAATAATTGAAATTCATCATTTGTTCTATTGGTTTGTCTTCAACTACTAGCTTGCAGCGGATTGGTTCCTTTGATAACTCCATTGATTTTGTTTTGTCTGTTGATATACTTTTTAAATTGAGAAGTTGAGCAATAGACATCCCGTTTTTTTCTGTTGCAAAATAAGAAATGTCTTGGCTAGTAAAATACCGTCAAAATATTATGTCTAACGTGCTCACTATTAAGTATTCTCAGATTTTAAGCACGTGTTCCTTTAAACTGTTTTCCGTAACGTATGAAACGATTGCGAATATAAGATTTTTTTTATTTCTGGAAATA
Source organism: Limonius californicus (assembly GCA_014611495.1). NCBI lineage: Eukaryota > Metazoa > Arthropoda > Insecta > Coleoptera > Elateridae > Limonius > Limonius californicus. The sequence continues at coordinate 21,270 of JABXWE010022713.1, forward strand.
TATTCATTTATACAGCACTAATAATTAATTAAGAGCATACAGTTCAGTATTTAATTAGGTATGCACAATACCGCACCATTAATGACCGCATAGCTTTAATAATATATTAGGAGCACACAACTCGTATAATATATTACAGCACGCAACTCTACTTCAAACTTTCAATCATAAAGCACATCTAAACAATCAAGTAGGTGAACGAACACAACATTTACTTATTTACTCGCAGTTATTTCACCTAATATCTTCTAATACACATCTTTCCTCCTAGACTGCTTAATCACAATTATGTTCTTGAAGAAAGCAGTCATACACCTTATAATATGCAGTAAAATACGTCGTCAGCATGCCTGTATAATTCGGCATGTACATAAGAGTAACAACATAATTATAATCCCATTATGTCATATCATACGTGGAAAACGGGCTTACAGCACCTATTCACTGTAGATAACTATCATGCCATTGCCTTAAACACGGAGGAAGAAGAAGAAAATTGTGCTTGAGCAAACTGTTTAAATCATGTTAATCTGACCTTTTTGCCTATTTCAATGTTCTGCATCCACTTCTAGACGTTTAATATTCAAGTTTTTATTTCGTATCGTGCGTTTCCAAAATTGAATTATATTGAAAAGTTCACATGATACGCTAAAATATCCTACTACACTTTTTATGGAATGAAAATCTAGATTTAGCTTTAGAGAAAAATGTTACCTCAGTAGAACAACCTAGGCATTTTTATTTTGGCTATAGCTTGCAGCTTCCAGCGACGTTTATCCCTTTAGTGCCCAACCCCAGTAAAAATTAAAATTTTTTTAAATTTTCTTGCCTACTTCTTTTTTGGGTTTGTAACTAAGACCTCTGAATTTTTTCAAATTTTTTGACTGAATATTAAAAATTTTCAAAATTTTGGACTCAAAAGTACCGTCAGGAATAATTTGTACAAAAAATTTTTTAATATTTATTAATTCGGAAAAATACCATATACTCTAGCTGCAAACATATTTTACATAGGAAACTAAACATAAGAAAACAAAAGTAAAAAAGTAAAAAGTAAACAAAAGTATAATTTTTACATTTCATGATATTCCATGAAGCAATTTTTTTTTTCATTGGAGCACAAGAAAACTCCGCATGTAGAACATTTACTGTGTGGTCTGGCTTGCACACACTTGGAACTGCACATTTCACATCTACCACGGACTTTTTCATAAACAACCCAGTGACTTCCGCGATTCCCAAGCCGAATGTCATTTTGAACACTGTAGTTATATTTTCTTCTTTTTGGAATGAGAGGAGTAGATGAGCATCCTTTCTTGGTCTTATTAGTCAGCATCATAAAGCCCAGAGAAATTGATCGTCGATATTCAAATGTGGTGATCGGATCAAAGAGTTTGTTGTAAATTACATGCGCGTTAACAAAAGCTATGTCCAGCAATCCCCAAAATAGACGATGCCACCATTTCCTAGACCTGCGATTCATTCCGTAAGTAGCCCGGCGTTGATCCGCTCGATCAACTCCTCCCATATGTTTGTTGTAATCGCTAACAACTGAAGGACACTTCACATCAATACGAGTAGGGTAAGGTAAGGTAATTTGGTGATAATTTTCGAAAACTGTAATGTTTTAAACTTTTAAGGTATTATAAGTATTTTTTAATTATATGAAATCTTTGATAGACATCTTAACCGCCCCTTTTTAGAATTTATTTGGAATTTTATTGATCGGGCTTGCCACAACAGGACCTTTAAAAAATGTCTTACCTATCTAGGTTATTTGGTGACAGGTTAGGTTATTTGGTGATATTAAAAAACAAGCACTATCATCTTTTTTTTTTCAATTTAAAATAACTAAGTTTTTATTTGAGATTAACATTTGTACAGTGTTTTCATTTTCAGATATTTTCGCAACATAAATCACACATGAAAGTACCAGTATCGTCAGGCTCTTCTGATTGGCATTTTTCATGAAAGGTTCCTCTGCAAAAAGAACATTGGATCCATTCCATACCGTTTTTAATTTTGACGTCATCTGAGTACCATTTATTGCACGATCCACATTTCCAATCATCTTCATTTTTTTTATCTTTCTTAATTGTAATTCCAGAAGTAGAAGGTTTACTAGTTGCATTGGTTCGTGTTAATACCGTTTTAGACGGAGCAGATGGCTTTTTACCAGCTTTTTTCTTGTTTGAAAACAATGTTTTTTTTATTTTTTCTTTTTCATCTGTCCTCTTCTTTTCTTCTTCTTT
>JABXWE010022715.1:0-11793 GCA_014611495.1 Limonius californicus
CTTTTCTTCTTAGTGTTAAAATAATTTTCAAGTTTTTTAGATGGAAATTTTTATAATCCTCCAATTTTTCTCTACACAAAAATATTAACCTATAAATGACTATGTTATTACAATATTTTATATTATATAAAAAGGACTTGAACTTTTCTATTCTATTCCGATTATACCATTGAATTCAATAGTAACAATTTTATTTTGGTCGAATTATTATGCATTAAAAAAAAGTTAGCTATTGTGCACTGCCATTTTGGCTGAACCACGCTGTACATAAACAGAACTCTTTTTTAAATGATTAAATACTAATAATAAATTGATTAGATATAAAATGTTTCCAAAAGTTAGCTACTGCAAGGAAGAGATGTATTTAAAAAATTATATTCAAGAAGCTGTTTAGAATTGAACTTTTATCGAATTTTGATTTTTACATTTCTTCATTAAACAGAGTATTTTTAATTAACTGAAAATGTTCACATACTTACAAGAGCTTGAATTTCTCACACTCCTTCATGGAAGCTCAACTTTTTTATTAATATCTTTTCATTTCATAATGAGATATTTTATTCTAATCTTGAATAAACATGTGCCTTTAACTAGGTTAAATATTATTTATGTCCAAATTCAAACCTTCGTACTGGGATCTCAAAAGTTTTAGTCAAATATACAACATGTGTTTTGGATTGGTTCTTAGTATCCAATCATATAAAGCTAAGGATTGGAAGAAAAAGTAAAAATTATTAACATGACCCATAGAAAGGTGAATTAATAAAATTCCTAAAAATGTTTAGCGATTCTAAAAAGTCATGTTGTGGAAAACCATCTAGGTTGTTGGATTTATGTATAATATATGTTATACTTGAAGAAAGGTTAATTTCAGTTTTCTTAAACAGGGGGTGCCCCTTATCTGCCAGCATAAAAATTGAAATAACAAGGTAAAAAGATTTTGCATTTTTGGGTATACTTTTGAAGCAGTTTAAGATTTTTAAAATGGTAATATTGGTAAACTAAAAGAAAGCACAACTTATAAATTACATATATTGATGGTATTTATTTAAGCGCTTCAATTCAAAGCGGCAAAAAATTAAAAACGGTTGTGAATACCTTGTTATTCCTACGTAGTTAAAATGTAGCCAAGGCTACAATTTTAGTAAAATTTTATTTAAGTTTAAATTAATTAACACATCATAACTAAAATTCTTTTTACATGGAATAGAACTTTGGGATTCCTCCCAAACGGTAATAAATAGTCTTTAGGTAGCAAAATAATATAAAATTGACATTATGGACTAATAATAAGATAATATAGTATCCTCTTATGCAGAAATTAAGAAAAAAATTTAACAATACACGATTTTTACTAATACATGTAGTTAAGTTAAAATAAGACCCAGCTTTGCTTCAAGAAAATAAGAGCACCAAAAAATTGACCCTTAGCTTAAATGTGCTTCGTTTTTTTCTCCATTAACCAACGTTGATCTCTACAATTTTTGAGATCTCAGTAATCACTGAATTTTAGATATACTGTATATACTAACAGAGGCAACACATCTTTGTTTATTATTACAAATATTTTTTTATACTACACAAAATAAATGTTTCCCTATTCACATGCAATGAACAAACTTTTCAGAATTTCCACATATTGTATGACATTTATAAATTTTTAAGCATTTTTACTTTTATTTCTTGTTTTAACACACTGTAGCTATTTTACTAAAGAAAAAACAAACAAATTATACATTTTTGGTACAGTTAGTAGCGACAGTGTAAGTGTTAGAAAAAGAAGTACACATCAATTTTCAAATTTTGTTCTATTGCACAAAATTTGTACATACATACATCACATTCCTTTGCAGAAACAGGAACCAAACATTAAATTAATAATAACATGATGAAATAATAATACATAATAAACATAATGACAATGGTAACTCTAAATGAACCAAAATGTTCGAACCAACAAAAAACTTATAGAAACCGGCTCCGATATATCTTCTTACCTTTTTGTCCTCTCTTCCGTAACCTAACCTGGTTAGGTGGCTCAGATTGCAGGTAATTATGAACAACTTCGAAGTCTTGGAAAGACGGAAAGACAGAATCTTCGGGAAGGGGCCCGTTGACCAGAAACTTGAGCTTCCTGGAGTTAGTAAGCAAGCGGTCACCCGTATCAATACCCACTTTCTGACACACAGCCCCAATCATTCTTCTCATTTTTCCCTCAAAATCTGTTGAGTTATCAATTACATCAAAATATGGATGACCCACCCATGCTGCTGCAGCATTGTGGTCCAGTTCTCGAGCCATTTCGACGCCCTCAGAGCGACAGGCATGGTCCTGTAACATAAATATATGAATGTTTGGTATTCAAGGGTTAATGTTAATAAATATGGTACCTCAGTGGAGTAAAATTCTTCTGCTCCTTTGGCAGCAGACACCATATGCACAATTTGATTGTACCTATTGTCTCGAAGCTCAACATTATTCCAGTTGTTTTCTCTCATCATTCTTTCCCAAACTTCTTTTGATACGACTGAAATGATAATAGTGAGCGTTAGGAGGATATAACAGAGGAATGCAGAAGAAATATCTTACAAGCTGAGGGGTCCATGGCTCCTCTATCACAAATAATCAAGCAATTTCTGTTGGATGATCTTGCCAACTCGAAGAATGTGTTTTCAATCTGCAGCATGGTTTTCAATAGATTTTCTTGAAACTGATACACTGTAATCAATAAAAACTATTTTAAACCAAAAGGCCGAATGTCTAGCTCATGCTGTTGTTAGTTCAATTATACTTTTCTACAGGGGAAAATGAAACTCATACATGATGTCACTCTATATTTAAAATAACTTTAATGAAGTTTATCTTCATATTTTAGATATAAACAATGACTATTAAGGAACCAAGCAATCTAGGGTTCAAATCTTGTTTCTAATTGTTTTAAATACATACTGTTTCCTCGTATTTTCTTTTAATATTTTATGCTTATAGCACTATTAAGATGTATTTATTACATTAAATATATATTCTTCATATGCAATTAAGTAGCGATCCTGCTTGTTTAAGGAAATTACAGTCATTTTTCGTTTACTGTACAGTTGGTACAATCCTAACTTGTTGCTGTATCATTAACCATGTCAAAAAAGAACAATTTACAAACTTATACTTTGTACCAAATAAAAATTTAAATTATTATAAACACTGTTCTTGCCGGCCCATTTTAAACTTTCAATGGAAAGCTTTCTACATGTCCTATATTCTATGTCAAAATGTCAATGTCAAAATATTTACCGAATGTCACCACATGACAGATTGTAAACTTATATACAAAGTGATTTTTTAAAAAGTCAATTGCAGCAAGCCTAGAAAAAAAGCTATTCCGTCTGCAGTCAGCTGTAATGAGCTTTGAATGACATTTACCTGTATGTCAAACTATGTGACAGTTCAGGTAGTTAAAAATTTTAGCCCAACAAAATGTGAAAATGAACAAGTATTTAGTTGCAACTGAGTTGTAATTTATTAAGGTAAGTAAATTACAGGTTTTTCGTCAAGATTTCTTTCACAGCAAGTGTTCGAAATGTCCACCCCTTGTCAGATTCTAAAGCTTAATATAGATGGTACAATCCCTAGGCTACTGCAATTGACTTTTTAAAAAATCACTTTGTATAAACCAAGAAAAAAAAATTAAAATGTTGATCCCTAAAGCAGTCAACAACTTGATATATTGATATTACAACTACTCAATTTCTCTTTTATAAAACAAAAAAATATAAATGGCTTTTCACTAGTTTAGTACGGCTGATAGTAGCGTAACGGAACATTCAGAGGCCCCAATTTTTTGTATTTATAAAACGGTTGTTGTTGTAATACCTAAAAGATTTTAATTTGCCGAGAAAAATATGCAGAATACTGTTTGGCAACAACTACTTTTACTAGCATTTACAATGAGAAATGTAAATTCCAAAAATAACATAACTAATATTTACTAAATATTTAAGCACATCTATATTAATATGTTGATAGTGTCTTCTAAATGAAATTGTTGACATTTTTTTTTAATTTTATAGCAGGTGCCGTTTTACTTACGAAAATATTTAGCATAACAAATTAAGTATTTTTTCGGGGAGCCAAGGTTACTACGTTTGTTCTGTTGGCATACGATTTTATTTATCATTATAACATAACCTCTAATTATCCCACGCTCTCAAATTTGAGCGTATTATTCTCCTGGAGATCAAGGTCACTACATTTATTCTCTTTTTAAATTTATTTTCTTATAAAACAGTATCTCTTAGTGGAAGCAATTTGAATAGAAGCATCGATTACGCCACTAATCACCCGTGATTTTCTTTCTATAACTTTGAAATGATTTGAAACAGGCCTTTCTTATACGTTATGGGAAATTGCAATATTACAGGTCAGTTTGCAATATTACAGGTCAGTAAGTATTCGTAACTTTCTAAAATACACATAAACAAAAGAACGTGAAATACAAATTCCTTTGATGTTTTGCTTTTTAAATTTCAATCGAGTGATAACCTCGATTTGTATATAAATCTAGATACGTTATCAAATGTTTCCTTTTCTATGTTCCATATGTTTGCTGTAAGTTCAATCCATTATCATAATTTAACAATTCGGGAAGATACCACCTCAAATGAATCGATGCAAGTTCATATCGTCTATGCCCTTTAGGTAAGGTCATGGCCATCGCATTACAGGCTTAGGCATCTGGATGTTTAATTTAATATACTAATTGCACCCGATAACCAACAGACTATTTACACAATAGGTTTAAAGTGGCCTAACCTTATCGCAAGGGCAATTTTAATGGCCCCAAAAAGGCAAACAAACAAACATACATACAAATGAGTAAACCGTAAAAAGTCTGTTTACTATACTTTTATTTTATCTGTAATAAAGGCTTCTTGTTTTGTCTATAATAATTGAATACCTAATGGGTCAGTCGCATGACATAACTCCATAAACAGGCAGAGGGAAGCCCGTCGATTATTTCGAGAGCAGTTTGAAACTGTCGTGACGAACGAAGAATATTAAATTTTTGACTGGAAATTATTCCCAACAGAGACTTATCGATTTTCTTTATGAGCTTCACATAAAATTAAAGAAACGACCGCAAATAATCCGCTCCTGCTTGTGGAAAAATCTAAAAACAGGTCATGCACGTGCTTCCTTTCGTAAATAATTTATTAAATCGATTTTTCCACCAAAATTTGTTTGGAATAATTTGAGACTGCATGACGCACCTTTTTGTTTTGTGAGTTAATGCGTTGTGGGCGCGATAAGATCCAATGCGAAAAAAACAATGATACCTCCAAATGGGGACAACACTTCAGAGCTATGTCTAAGCATTCTACTTTGGTGTTTCAATTATTTAGCCTACGCTTATCTTAGCCCCTCAAACTAAGGTTACAATTAAAGTTCGACTAGCTAAGGAACTAGACGTAATCCCAAAAACTTGATATCTCTTTAAGGCTTACCATGACTACCACTTTTGGAGCATACCACCGCAATACATCTATTGCAAGCGTGCCCGCCTTGGGTAGAGACAAAATTCGATATTCCTTCAAGAATTAAGAGAACATAGCCATTATGTATATCGATTACAACAAAACGGAAACGCAAAAAAAGAAACACGCACAAATTACAATTTATCCGGCACGAACTTTGATTAATGAATGTATAATAGTGACAATCAGTTAGATAATTATTGTGTCATCAACTTGTTAAATTACATAAGCAATCCTAATAAATGGTCTTTTGTAGGACCGACCTTGAAAATCACGTGGATGTTAAGTCGCTCTTCCAGTTGATACGGGCATTTTTTTTGGGGACTTTTCAATTCGCTAGAACTTTAAACCGACGGATGTCTGCGTCACTCTGTACATAGAATTCGTTATTGTGACGTCAACAAACAGAACGAGATAAAATGTAGATTAACTGCCCGAAGAATTCCCATTTATTCCGTTACGTTTTGAAATTCCAGATATCTGGTTTTGGTACTTATGAATTAACTGTATCTGGTTGTGCCAATGGTTTTATATAATTAGCGGATGACGGCAGCTAATTGCACCACGTTTCGTCCCTTAACAATCACCAACACGTTGATTCAAAAATAAGGGTCTCTAGTAACTAAAAATAAACTATTTATCTTGCAATACATAAAGCAAGCTTTGGAAGAATTGCACCCATACATCCTTTTCGGTATTCCGTCTACTGGAATTCCTGACCACTTTTAAACCAAGAAGTGAAACGAGATAATCGGCGATAAGAAGGAAACCAAGACACTAATGGAATGAAGAACTTGGCCCGGCACCAAGTGCTGCCTATTAATAGCCAAGTAACGAAACCAAAGTTTTGTTAAGCTAGACAAAACTGGCTCTTAGGTGTCTGCAGCATTCGCAAACTATTTATCGCAATAGTGAACTTTTGCAGGCGGCTCATTTTTTAAAAGTGGGCGCACGTTGACGACCTGAAGCTTCAAAAATTGGCAGCAGCCTTGGTTGGATTTTCGCGTACTCTAAAAGGAAGTTTGAATTGGAAGTAAGTAAAACAGATCAGTTCCGTGGTTTGAGAGGGTTGGCAAAGAACAAGGAAATCGTCCCGGATTCTTCAATAATGCATTGCCTTTTAAAGAGTGCTGAACAACCGCAGTTATCTTTTGGAGATGGCAATAGGCAGACGAAAGCCTCTGAATTGTTCAGTACATCATCTCTTAGAAAAGGCTCCATTAACTGGCTTTTAGGAGCGGCAACCAATAGGGTATTTCCGTCAACTAGTTATCATTTTTTAATAAAAAAATACGTTGTAATTTATCCAGTACTGCAACAGCACGAATTATCAGGTGGCCTTCATTTTTAAATACCTTGCAAGCTGTAATATAATCTAATAATGCACAACAACCTATTATTCAGTAATCATTCCAAGAGAGGCTTATCAGCATAATAAGGTTTCATAAGGTGCACGTGCATACAATGCAGTTTGTATTTCTACTTATCCTCCATGTGTGTAATCAGAAAGGGTTAATGTTACAAGTCGCGCACAATTTTACAGCGCATTAAATGCATTAACGAACACATGCTAATTGTTTGTTGACTTTAATTAAAATCCCAAACGGCTTCAAAGTGTTTTAAATAACACGAAACGCTAGTAATTGTAGGCAAAAAATTAATTGTTCTTGGCAAAAACAGCCTCTGACGAAACAGAGGAAAATGTGACTTGGAACAAGGTACAACACGTGAATTTTTATTTTTCAAGCTGAATTAAAAATGGGTTTTAGATTGATTCAAAATGGTTTATAGACAAACATATATGGACTTTTAAATATTATTTACAACTGATACTTGTGATTTTGTATATCCTTAACTGAAACTTAAATTAATTTTTCCGTAACAACTGCTTTACTACTTAAACAAATTGTTTTTAGCGAGTCATGATGCATGATTTGCAACTTCAAAAAACAGTCAATAATTTTTTTTAGTTGTTAAATGGTGCCCTGGCATACATTTTTAAAGAAAAACAGATACTATGTTAATTAGTAAAAATTGATAGTTCATTATTGTTAGTTTAATATTTTAGAATATATTTCGTTATAAATTTGAAAAATCTATTACAGCTGTAAAATTAATAGTCACGGTCATATGATGTTTGAAGTCCATAACAATGATAATTATGTTAACTTTTATATTGCCTTCACGCTTTATAACAATTATCTAAATGAGCAACACCAACATAATCAATTTTTGTATTTCTTCCAAGCATTGAGATAAATAACAGTTCGTATTGTGAATTTCGAAAATAGCCACACAACCAAAAATAGTTTTTTTGAGTTTTATGGGAGCACAAAATGTCTAAAATGACCTTTCTTGTCTCCACAACTTCAAGTTAAATACAAATTCAACCACATCTTATCCATACTATGGATGGTTATATTATAGTAGTAAAATACTCGACCCCAGAAGACAAGAAATCAATTTTACACCAAAACGTGCTATCTAATTGGATCGGAAAGAAATCCGTTTCTGAACTTTCACACGGGCGGGGTCAGGGTCAAAAATAGTAACCTGAATCATTTATGTGGCTCGAAATTTCCTGGGAAATGATTTAAGATTTTCATTGCCGAGCTCAATGAGCAGGAAGCAGGTCCACACTTGAGCGATGTTTACGAAAATAATTCTAAAAGTGAAGCAATTTTTGTTTTCTCTTAGTCAAAAATAAATGGTTGTGCAAACCTCCACCCAGTATTTATAGCTTTGTTCGAATCTTTTGAGCCGATTTCCCATAATAAGTCTAATTCTTGCGTCACGTTTTATTTTTACTTAAATTATTGGTAAGCAAATCACATGATTGAACAAGAATTGTTTTGTTTTCATTGTCAAATACACACACCTTCGTGCTAACATAAATGTATTGACGTTCGCAGGAAGGAAGCCAACAAGTGTGAAAGCCCCCCTGCTACAAATTAAATAATAAAATTCTATTTTTTTTTTAATTGGAGGGGAGTAATGGAGTAAAGAAACCAACAATTCCTTACTGTTTTTGGTAAAGGAATTCCGACTTAATTTCCAGCTGAAGACTTTCGAGGCGAAAAATGCCACAAATAAAGCAAATTCGAACAACAGTTGAAATGGGCAGTCCGCCAAGTGTAAATTACAATTTTAAAAGTTTCACGTTTGCTATTATAATCTGTCCTATTTACATTCTAAAAAAGACGTTAGAAAACATCTCTTGCGTTAGGTACACTTCAGGCTCATTCAATGTTGTGTTATATTAGCAAATAATGTTTTTCGCTAATTCAGAAACAAACCTTTGCCCTCTTCCTAACAATCTAAAATTAAGTTTTATGATAATTCGGCTGCGTCAGTAGTTCACCACTGTCTTTTATACGACAATGTAAAATTCATATTCATTTTGTATTTTCTGACATTGAATGTTTTTGCCAAAATTTCAAGTACGTTTACAACTACAACATTTTATGTACCACTGCAGTACCAGGTACGCAATCATCAAATGATAAACCTTATCAGGGAGGGGAGCCTATAATTTCATGGCTCATGTGATTCTGATCCCCTAAGCAACATAGAAGGCAGACGCTATTTTGCACTTCAATGACCTCAATGCTAAAAAATGTAACTGCTTTATAATCCCCAACTGTTCATGTTAAACATACAAATACGCTATTTAGATACCCATTTGTTATTACAAAGGACTTCACAAGGACAAAGTTATTTCAATATATCATTGAGGGTGAGCAGTCTGCCAAAGGAAGAGGCTGGGAGACTTCCCCTACTGGCACTGAAATATCCTGCCGCTCTGCAAGGATTATTTACAGTTTGTGATCACAAAGGACATACTTCTGCTGTTGTAAATTTGAAAAATTAGATTGTTTGGTAAAAACCATACAGTTTTCTTTAAATAGAAGAAACAACATTAGAAAAACAAATTTCTTTGTAAAAGTAAAATAGCTTTCCTTATACAGAAGAAAAATTGGTGACAAAATTTGGATTTTCCAGTAAAACCAAGTTTACATCATGTAATTAATTTATTCTTATTTCTTTAAACTCATGAGTAATTTAATAAAAACTATTGATTATTAACAGCTTGACAACTTTGTTACGAATAAATTAACTTGAAGGTAAGGTATACATTTTAACTGAATTGCTTTTCAGTGCCATGCAATTGTGGTTAATTATACTGAAATATTTAAAGAAAAAAATAAACTCACCCTGTTCTTCGTTTAGGTCGCTGAATTTGATTCCTCCACTGAAAAATAAAAATATGTTTAAATACACCATAACAACGTCGCAAAATTTTAACCATTGATAGTTAATTTCATGATTCTTTTAATGCTTAAAGCCATATTTAATGTCGAAATGTGTAGGTATCGACTTAGATCTGATCTCAAATCGGTCATGTAATCTACAGCGTTCTAATTGTAAACTATGAAGAATAAAATGAGGTTCACTGGTGCTTATAGCAGTATATTAAAGTTACTACTACAGAATTTCACAAATTTGTCCACTCTGGGACAGCTCAAAGAACTAGTTTGTATGTAGATTAGATTGTTCACTTCCACTATTGATTATAATGGTTTTGTACATTGTAACCTCCAATGAAAGCATACTTTTTATGTACATCTTCAACACCACTAGTGTTATATTTTGGTTTAAAATAAAAGATACCTACCTGAGCAGCACGGAGGCCGTCTCAGGCACTCGGAATACCTGTAAACAAGGGATGCAGTTCCAAAGAATGTTCAAAACCCCCCAAATACAACATCGAAACCCAGAAAGGGATTCGTTTAAGTATAGTATTGCAATATATATATCGTACAAGGTGACATAAATGTAATGCTCATATCAAATTACCTGAAGTTATATTTAAAAGTAAAGTAAGTATGAGAGATCTTACCTTCCATCCTAAATTTTCAAAAAACGTGGATAATCGAGATTGTCCTGTAGTTTTGCCACCACATGGGCCTAAAATGTACGACAAACAGTTTGAAAATTGTGTCAAGAAGTGGAAGATTTAATGCAACTGCCACCAATTTGGGTTGCCAATAAACAGCCCTGTCAAGAGGAAAATCGGTAGGACACTTACCCCCAGTAAGAACCAGGATATAGACCCTTTTCCCGTTTTTAGTTGTCCCATTCATCCTAGCGGTTAGATCACTTGAACAGAACGTAACGTAATTCGCCAAAAATAGTTAAGTAATGAAAAAATAAACAGGAACGAATTTTTTGAAATAAAAAAATAATTTTTGTACACTACAGTAACGGAACGGAGCACATTATCAGAGATACGTAAATGACGAAGCCATTATAATTATTTCGCGAATGCGAATACACACGCGGTCACACCGATGAGCACACCTCGCGTGGTGTCTCACCGCGAAGAATATGGAAAATGTAATCGCGTAATCGGAAAGACCCAAGGAAACCAATAGAAGGGAGGGGCTAGGGACATTTGTTTTCACACTGTTGGATTGGTACGAGAAATTTAGTAACTTTGGATGTAGTCAACGTTCATCAACGCAATCCAATAGAAGCGTTCAGTACTGTAATGGCCACAACTTGCAAGCTTAGATCATACACATTTACATGGATGTGACAACAGATTGTAAAGTGTGTTGTAAAGATATCACAGACAAACTATTTTTGTTCCTTCTCTTCCTAATACAAATAAATCATATCTACCCATCTTTCTCTGTACCCTTATGCAATCTACGCATGCGCTCACGCGTGATGTACGGCGGGAAATTTAAATATGTAGTAAATATAACTAATATAAACCAGTGCAATTATCGCAGTCTTTTAAATCTTGCGACAAAACCATCCTACCATTTTTCAAAATTAATTATTTGACACCTCTATAACTGTCAAATATTTATTAAATAAATAATAAAGTAAAAAATTCAGTAATCTAATATAATGTTTATTTATTTCTAAGGTTTAAATACTCTTCTAAAGTATAGAAGGCATTTTCCGTTAAAAAAGTTTTGAACTGTCCATAAAAACGTCTTTTCATTTATGATATTTTTAAGATTTCTAGGCAGTTTATTATACAGAGAGGTACAGCAGCATCTTGGAGACTTTTTGTATAAGCTTAAATTATAGTAACCTATCTGAAGGTTATTACAGGATCTAGTGCTGTAAGTGTGATTATCATTTACAAGAGGGAAGTTCTTAGGGTTCTTTCTTACATATAGGACGCACTTTTGTATAAATATGGATGTTAACGTTAGTATACGATTATTCTGAAAATTGGTCGGCAATG
>JABXWE010022717.1:0-32697 GCA_014611495.1 Limonius californicus
AATCATCTTTAGAAGCTGACAGTTAAAGAGCTGTATCTCCCTTAGTATACACTTTTTCAAAAAATTTTATTGATGATTTTCGTCTTTATTTTTCTTGATTTATATGCTCTCAAACGTTGATTAACTATTATAGAAACACGTTGTATATTTCTATATAATAAATTTAAAAATATTTTGAATGCTTAATTACAAGATAATCCTAAAAGTGGTAACTTATGAAAATATTGATTTTTAAATATTTGATGGTATAAACTAAGTAAAATAGATATTGCAATTTAAACTGTTGGAAACATTTCGTTCCATTTCGATAAATACGTACCTACAAATTTTTCCTGCACGATTGATTTTCATCTCGGTCGCCATGATTTATTTTTCTTAGGTTGCCCGTAACTGCTAGTATTATTTAACATTCGAACAGGCACTGTTGTCACGTTTTTTCTGTTTTTTATTCGTGTTAGTAGTGTGAAATTTTAGAAATAATGCCGGCGTATGCTACGGTATACGTTCTGCCATAACTTACAGCTTGATTTACATACTATTAATGATGCGTTACAAACTTATATTTACACACACTAATACGAGGGATGTTCAAATTTGACCTGCATTTTATTTTTTTCTGAACGTAATTGAAGAGATACTTCAAAGCGGTTTTATATTCATCGAAGTAGGCATGTTAGCCAACGCCATAAACAATTACAACTTGATTGTATCAATACTGTCAGTTATATTAACAATGTCGTGCAACAATGTGTCAAATTGTGTTTGCACAACGCGTAATTATTAAATTTCTGTTCAATGAAGATTTAAAGGCGACTGATATTCATCACAGACTTCAAAAACAGTTTGAAGAAGAGTGTTTATCACTCAGAACAGTCTTTGAGTGGTGTAAATCCTTCCAGGACGGTCGTGAACGCGTGTCTGCTGTGAATCTTGGGAACATTCAAAAAGCTAACCAGCTGATCCGGAGCAATAGGCGAATATCTGTGAAGGAAATGGCTGGGATTGTAAGCACTAGTGTTGGTAGTATTCAAACTATTGTCCACGACAAGCTTAAATTTAGGAAAGTTAGCGCCAGGTGGGTTCCAAAACAACTTTCCGCGGAACAACAGTAGAAAAGACTTCAGGTTTGCAGAGAACTACGGCTTCGCTATGAAGGCGATGACTTTTGGTCACGTATCATAACAACTGAGGAGACCTGGGTACACCATTATATCCCAAAAAGCAAGAATGTTAGCATGGAATAGCGTCACTCAAGCTCACCTCCGCCCAAAAGATTTAGAACACAACCATCGGCTGGCAAAGTTATGGCGACTGTATTCTGGGACGCTATTGGACCAATTTACGCCGATTTTCTCCAAGAAAGAAAAAAGATTAATTCAGTTTATTACAGTGAGCTTCTTGGAAAGGTTAAGCTGGCCATACGAACAAAAAGCAAGGGCGTTATTCTACTGCACGAAACGGTCCCCTACATACAGCTCATCTAACAAACAATACATTGGCTAAATTGGGCTAAGAAGTACTGTCTTACCCCCCATATAGTCCGGACTTGGTCACAAGTGACTATCATCTCTTTGGGACACTCAGAAGGTTCTTGGGAGGCAAGCGATTTGCCTCTAATGAGGAAGTGAAGGATGCGGTGCAAAATTGGCTATGTCGTCAACAAAAAGAATTGTTTTCGACTGGAATGCGGAAGATACCGGAGCGATCGGTAAGTGTATTTTAAAGGGGGGTTGTTACTTAGAAAAATGATGTATATGTAATATGAATTTATAGTTTGTATCGCCAAGAAGAAAATAAAATGCAGGTCAAATTTGAATCACCCTCGTATATTAGATTTGCAAGGCGGCCTTTGACATAAAATAATCTACAAATGTGTTAGACCTTTAATATTAGGAGGAGGGTTCAAATATGACCCGGAGTTTTATTCTTAAAATCAAACGAATGGCCCTAGCCGCAATTCCTTCTTAACATTCTTGCAATTGGATATCTAGAAGGCGTGCATAATGTCATAGCCACTTCAACTGCTTTTTTTTAGTAATTGTCAACATGACAGAGCAGGCAGTTCATGTTTCTGTTGCGCAACGCATAATAGTTAGATTTCTTGTGAATGACGGTGCCAAACTAAGTGATATTTTGCAAAAAATTCAAGCATAGTATGGGGAATCCACCTTATCGAAAACCCAGGTGTTTCAATGGTGTAAGAAGTTTAAGAAGGGCCGTACAACGGTCGAAAATTTGCAGCACGCGACGCCGGAAAACTTCGACAACACAAACCGACCTTGACCTGATAAACGACCTTATTCTTGCCAATAGAAGAATTTCTGTCCGTGAAATGTCACAAACATTACAAATTAGTGTTGGTAGCGTCGAGGAAATCATTCATAAACATCTGCATTACCGAAAAGTTTGCGCAAGATGGGTACCCAGATTGCTGACTATGAAATACAAACAGCGATGCGTATATTATAGCTTCTCAGGCGATACCAAGATGAAGGTGATGCATTTTTAAATTCCTTACTCATCTGCGACGAAACCTGGGTTCACCATTTTACGCCACAATCAAAAAGATCAAGTCTAGAGTGGCGCCATTCAAATTCCCCAAAACAGAAAAAAGCGAAGGTTGTGGCTTCAGCCGGTAAAGTAATGGTTACCGTCTTTTAAGATAGTGAGGATGTTCTCTTGATCGATTTTTTGAGAGAACGACGGACCATTAATGCCTCTTATTATTCTGACTTGCTCGCTCAAAAAGTTAAGCCTGCATTTCGTTCAAAAAGGAGAAACCGTTTAATCAAGAGTGTCATTCTCCATACGATAACGCCCGACCTCATACTACCCAATTGATTATAAATGTCCTCGAAAAAATGCATTGGGGGATTCTTCCACATCCACCTTATAGTCCGGATTTATGACAATGTGATTTCCATCTCTTTGGACCGCTGAAAGAGGCATTGAATGGCTCAAAATTTCAAGACCATGTTGATGTTGCCGAGTTTGAACATGAGTCACTTCGCGCCCAACCAAAAACGTTCTATAAAAGTGGCATTATGAAACTCTCACAACGATGGCAAAAGTGCATAGACTTAGAGGATGAATACATGGAGAAATAGTATAAAAATTATATACTTATTGCAGTTAAATAAAAAGTTACAGCCAGCGGGTAATATTTGAACCCTCCTCGTACTATAGAATAAACTAGTAAGGATTTTCAAAAATGAAATGCCTCGTAAAACTAATTTTGCACATATTCATCACCGCAGAAGCATTTATAGATTGTGTTTAAGCATAATTTTCAATCAATTTATTTGTGAATTTTATGATCGCTATGCATTACACAGTTTGTGCAGGTCCAAAACCGCTTCGTTGCAAAGTTATTTCGCTGGTTAGAATGGATTGTGTAATTGTGTTTTAATATTTAAACAACTACAACGAGAAGTACATTGTCAAAAGCAATGTTTCGGCATATTCAGGAAATGTTATAACCAAGATTATGTAGGTATACAAAAACAGAAGCAAATCTTCTGCCATATTTTTGTAAATAACATTTGAATGTAATAACAAATGCGTACTGTAGTGCACGGGTTCTACATTAATCGAGTTGTTTTGTTTTGAGTTGAATATGTTTTTGTTATTATTTACTTAGTTACCATAATTTACTATTTTGTATTGACACGAATAAATCTGCCTCTCCAATTCAGTAGTTTAATTCAAAGATATTTGATGTTCGGACTTACTATAAGGTCTAAGCATCATATTTGTGAACCCCGACGTGTCATTTCCCGTTTTGGGGTTCTTCAGTTCGTTACCACTGATAACGCGAGAGCAACATTCCAAATTTTGTAATGCAACTTCGCAAGCGGGTGTCACAAGCAAAATTTTTTTTACAAAGCCTTATAATACTCCTTATATTCCCAAAGATCTTTTTTCAATGTCGCATGTTTTTGTACGTAACGATTCTCATACGTTTGGTTTGAAGCAGTCGTATTTAGGTCCTTTCCGTGTGTTACAGCGGTCGCAAACATATTTTATTCTTGAAAATTACGGTAGGGAGGGGAAAGTTTCGATCGATAGACTCAAGCCCGCATACTTTTTACACAAATCGTGACATCACACTCACTTTCACTTTTTTTTAATGTTGGTAAATATTGATTTTTTACGAGTTTTTGTTATGCATACATATTTTTTTTTCTTTTTTTTTCTGTTTTCAGACTGCACTCACTTCTCCATCCTTCCCGATTTTCCTGTTCCTGTTTAATTTAATTTAACTTTAAGGATCTTTTGTATTGTTTTCATCATAATTGTATTAGTCTTAAGTTTTTTTATTGTTCAATATTAATTTGTTACTTTTAAGGATTTTGTAAAAAAAGTTCTTCAGCATAAGGGTTTTTTAACTACCACAATCGTTCCAAATTTTTGATTACCCCTATAATGTGGGTCAAAATTTTGTTTCGAACACATGATTGTGGAAGTTTTCCCTTTAACATGCGCCTTTTTTTTTCTTTTTTTTGAGAGAGGAGGGTAAATGGTATTGCACGCGTTCTACATTTATTGAGTTGTTTGATTTTGGGTTGGATATGTTTTTGTTATTATTTACTTAGTTACCGTAATTTATTATTTTGTATTGACAATTCAGTCGTTTAATTCAAAGATATTTGGTGTTCGGACTTACTATAAGGTCTAAGCATCATAGTACTTACAAATGGTTACTCATTTAGGTGCAACCTTGTAAACTAGATTTTAAATTTAATGCTTTAAACGGATGCAATTCCAAATGTAGTCTAAAAAGTAAAATAATTTGATACACAAACGTTTTTGTTCTTAATGGTATCATATTTTGAACTTGGAACGCGTAACTCACGTTTCAATTTAACGCAGTCACTCCATTCTATAATATACTTCTAAAATATGTGCTATAAATTTAAATGATCTTATAATGCGGAAGTCCTGCAAATACCGTCTCATATAGATACCACATGTTTAAATGTTAAGGAAATAGCGTTTTCTCCTGTCACCCTACGTCAATAAGCGACTGTATCACTTGCGTTATTTAAACTAAGTAGACAACATATCCAAGATTGAAATAAGTAGGAACAATTGTCAAAAAACTGGTAAAATATTGCCAAAAGTAGCGAAAAAATGCGGTATCAATCTACTTTTATGACAGAATGGAAATAATTTAGTGAATCCTTATTATAAACTATCATTGTTTAAGAACATAGTGTACACAACTTCAATCTCAAGATTTATCTGATTTTCTTATAAACATAATAACTCTATTACTAATTTATTTAAGAAAAATATGTGTTTTATATTAGCAGTTCGCTCTACAACGTTCAGGTAGACGATCTTAGGGGGTCTCGGTGGAGTAGTGCGGGAACGCGTTGCCACTCGAGATCACAGCGAAATGTGGCCGATCGGCTGGGGCGTTCGAAACCCAGCTGGGGCGACAGCATTTCGCTTAGTTAAGTTTAGAATGCATGTTGCGTGAACGTTTAGTGTGTAAGGGACGTCTGCACCCTCCTGAAGTAATGCGAAAGAGGTTCCAGGGGGGAATGATAGTATGAATGAATGAGAAAAAAAAGATAGACGATCCTAAGCCACAAGGGAAGGATATAATTGTTTGTCGATGTAAAAAGTTTATATATTTGAATGGCAGGTTGCTTTAGGGTCCCCTTAATGGCAGCACTCAGATCTATTTAATTTTATTATCAAATTATAAATGTGTGTTATATTTATGTATTGGATTTGATGATTTATAAACTTGGTAAAAATTAATAATTCAGCGATGTGCAAATGTAAAATGTTTAATTGGTAAATTATTAAACATTTTTATTTCCGTTTATTATATTTTATTTGTTGCATTTAAATACTTTACAGGTATTTAATATTTCAAACTTTAGCCAACTTAAATATTTTAGCTAAAAAGTACTTACTTATAAGGGTGTTTATTAAACACACGGCAAAAATTCAAGGGGTTATTTCCTGGACTATTCTAAGAATATTTTGTCCTTTGATGATTTTTGAAAAGTCGCTTTGTTTCGAAGATAGAGGGCGAGAAAGATTTTCGATGAAACCAATTTTGATATTTTTCAAATTATTAATGTAGCCGAAATAAAAGTATGGCGTACTACACTGGGCTTACCGAGTATGAAAAATTTTTAAAAATGCGTTATTATATTTTAACAACATTCCGACTACTAAGAACGGCTGTTTTATCCACTAACAGCTGGCAAGTGCAGACATTGAAAAGAAAATCAGTTTAAACGTGGATTTCATTCGAATTTGTCTCGTGATTGATCATTTTGTATGTGTCGAATTTGTTGAGACTGATTGACGTTTGGCTGTTTGACGTGTATTTTCTGTCTCTAATACTTAAACTTTTGTTAGCGAAGTCCTCTATCATGAATCGCTAAACGAACGCCGAGATGACTGACATACATTTCATTTATGGACTTGCTGATGGCAATTCATTACAAGCTAGGCGGTTGTACATTGAACGATTTGCTGACCGTAATGTTCCTGATAGAAAAACCTTCCAAAGTATTCACTTTCTTAGGAAGCGAGTGAGAGGCATACATGTCATATTTTTTCGAATCAGAATGACCAGGAGAGTATTTTCCCAAAGTATTCAAGATTAAAACTGAAACACGCTGTATATCAAATATAAATGTTAAATAGTTTCAGAAATTTGAACACAAAAATGGATCTGTTGCAAATAATTATCTCTCCTGTGAAATATTTGCCAGATTAAATTTATTAAATGTTGCGTACTATTTTAATCACGGATAAATTTAGGCATCTCAAAAATATATTGTATATAAAATTTCAGTGTTCTAAACGTGTTATAAATAATGATTTTTACGAGCAAAATATATTTTAAACCAGAATTGAAATTTTAAATACAGCAAATGTGCTATTGTTTGTTAAAAACAAATTTTTCAGCACACTTTGAAACTGTTTAAAGGTTATTCAATTGATTACGTTTAAACTGATACGGTCTATTTAGAGTCCACATGCAATGTGTACGTAATCGGATTCTGCTAGAATCAGCTTTTTCCAGCAATTACGATAATTTGACAGGTTTTCTAGGAATCAGTCTGATTGCTGTGATTCTCGTTATTACCTTCACCGCAAGCTTTCATTTCTTAACCCTAAATTCGAACTCGCCTGTAAGAATTCGAATCAGTTTTGAAGCAGAAGGTGGAGTTTGTTTTCAAGCATTTAAGCAAATTTTGCAAATACCAATCCTTGCTTAGGGTTTATATTTTGTAATCGAAATGATTGGGTAAAGACTAGGTCTTTGACTTATGCAAAGAGAAGTACAAACGGTTTATATAAATAATGCTAAAAGATCTGCATTTAGTATTTAATACCAGAGTAATAAAAATTTAGAATGAGAATGGAAGACGTATGCAAGTAGTCGTGGAATTTATCTCAAAATATAAATTTAAACTACGCAATAAATTGCAATAGAAGCTTTATTATCAATTGATGAAACTTGGTACGTGGTTTTACGACGTGCAGGTTGTTCATTTAATAGTGCCGCAGGCAGGAACAAAGTTTCCAAGATCGAAAATGTAATATTTTATCAAATTTGCAAGTTACATATTCTGTTGAAATTGAATAATCAACTTCGCAGCATCCCAATGGCATTTATGATTTTCTGCACCAACAATTGTCGAAAGGCTTTTTAATTTTTATGAAAATTTCTCATTGCCAGAACTTTTAATCTTTTTCAGGAGTCGGATACGTTAATTTTTCGAAATAATTATCTTACAATGGGAAAGATTTATCCTTCGCCCGTGAACATGTTTTCATTAATTTAATACGTGGGTAGGTATCACCGGCACCCTATTAATGTAAAATCACAAAACTGACCCCTTCGGTGGTTTTTGTTCAGGTAGCAATCCCTAAGATAAATAATCACACTGAGAGAAACGACAATAAAACATAACAAACCCGAAAACCCCTTTCAAGCTCTATCAAAGAGCTTTATTCAGTCTTGTGTTAAAACAAAAATTCATGCAATTATCCATTAAACCAGTAAAGTCGCAAAAGAGCCTACGCTTAGGATTTTTTGTACCCAAAAGCTCTTATTTTTACAACCTAATGCGTGTGTAAATTCCCTCTGCTATAATCGCCCGTTTAATTTAATCTGTTTTTAATTTTCTTCTGCATTGACAGCTAAAGAAAAAATCCGCCCAAGAAAACCTTTTTTAAGTGCTGCTTTCGCCCTTTCAATTAGTCTTCTAAACCCTTAAGAATTGCCTCGGTTTTTTAGACTAGATGGATTAAGATAGAATACGAATGAATGGATTTTGCAGGATACACTTCTCATGAGAAGATTGGAAAAATGTGTTAGCAAGATTTTAATTTAGTGAACAGCATAAGGGGTTTTACAGAAAAAATTAGGAAACTAAAATAATTAAATTTTCATTTTTATTTGGTAGTTCAATTTAGTAAAATTACACAACATTGCCGTGTCAATTATATGAACTATTTGAATTTGACTGCTTCTGTAACATACTGTGTCTGTCATTTCTACTGAGAATTCGTAGTTGGATATAGGAAATGCGAAGCTATTATGTATTATCACTGATAAATTCAAAGCTCGGATTTATATGCACTACAAATGGTAAAAATATGCGCATATATATGCATTAAAATTAATAAAATATGCGCTCCTAATTGGTTAAATATGCACGAATATATGCATTATATGCTTCCCATTTTTACATAGGTAACAAGAAAATTAAGTTAAATATATTGCTATGTTACCAAAATAGCGGTATAGACAACCTTTAGTGTATGTAAAGTATTGTTAGTTTAATGAATACTGTAAGGTGGCTGGCGAGTCGAGGGATACCAAGTAAGGGTATTTATTCCAACGTAGGTGTTGGACGAATGAAAAGAACCCTGGAGCTCGATTGGCCAAACACTGGGTTGTTGGGGGAGAAAAAAAGAGAATGTTTTAGTTTGTAAATAAAAATGTAAAGCTGCGGAGGTGAAAATTATTCACAGTAATCCGAGCTAATCTTTAAATTCAAAATTAAATATAAAAAATGTTAAGATTGGATTGGAATGAGTTTGGAATAATTGTAACCTTATAAAAGTAATAAAAAATGGACGATAAATGAACTGGTAATCTTTCATTTGGGACGTAATCAGAGTAAAAGACAGCAAACTACGAAGGGGTGGAAATATAATAAATGAGCGACCCAGCAATTGAGATAAACTATAATGAGAGCTAGCCGGATGCAAGGTGAAGTAATTTCAAGTAACTGAAGTTAAGGTTGAATTAGAAGTGTACGTTGCTGTCCGTACATAGCAATATTTTTATTATTGCATTATCTTATCATATCGCAAACAAATAGATATGCACAAAAGTACATCTGTATTTACATAATAAAGTTTCATTATGAAATTACACGAATTATTATATTATATTATAAATATTTATAAAAAAATTTTGTTCGGCAAATAATATAAAAAAGCATTTATTTAAATTCATATTATTAAGAATATACATTAAAAAAAATAAGTTACTGAATGATTTAGTGGCAGATCTTTTACATTGTTTGAGGCATGAAAACAGTTTATTATAATGTTTTTCAATATTTTCTACTTTAAAGAACTGCCTTCGGTCGGAAAGAATATGTTTATATATAGAATAGCTTCTCTCTACATCCACTCACATAATAGGGGCATTTTTTAAAACAGCAATTAGTCAGGGGCCAGGTCAACATCCAAAAATTCTCCTTGCAAATTTTTGATACTTTGGTAAGAATTTGGTAACCTTCATTTTTATTTAAAACGTCATTTAGTTTTCCTGAAATGCTCCTGTAACTTTTTCTAGTGATTTTTAAGCCATGGTTAAAGTTAAATTAGTCGATTCTGTTAACGATAGTTCTCGTTTTACTAACTTTAAAATTATTTCGGACAGAGAACTATAATTTGATTTAATAAATGCTAATTGCCCTACCAGTTCAGGTTATCCAAACAGAGACCAAACTGTGCACTTTTGCCATTGTTTCCAATTTGTAAACTTTTACTGACTTTCTAGAAAATTCCTTTTGTAGAAAGATAAGAAGATTAAAGGTAAGTGCTTGCGTTTTGCCTACAACCCGGCTCGTTGTGCATATCATTCCTCAGAAGGTTTCAAATATCCTGCGTTAAGCCTTACTAGGGGATAAGCACCTCTAAATGCCGCCCTACTCTAATATTGGTTTCTAAATATTTTAGAAAACGATTTTAGTTAAATATTTTTACTGCTGTGTTTCTGCAAAATTGCATAATAATTTGATTAAAAATGCTGATATATGGATAAAATTCCAAAAAATGCATTTTATAATGAGCGTCAATCAACTTTAATTAACGTCACTCGCGCAAAACCAAAAGCATTTTGATGGCATATCACTATTAAAGGATAAGCATTTTACATAAAATCCGAGCATTATAATGTTTGTTATTTGCTAGCACCGTAGACGAAAATTAACGCCTTTTTATATCGTTTAATTCTTATTTATTAGAGAAGTTATTACAAACAAGGCTATTTACTATGTAATACTGATATTAATACTATATTAAAATACACATTTGTGACATAAGCTGTAATAACTTAGCGGTACAGAAATTTATTTTTGCGCGCAAAGTCTATAGAAGAATTTCGATGGGTTTCATATTTTTAAATGTGTTTTATATTTGTTCGAGGCATTGAGATAATAATGTTTATCCTGTCAAAGATATTATTTGGTAAAAATCCAATATTACATAGCTGAAAATTCTAATGAACTTTTATTAAACAGAAGGACTTGGAGAAAACATGAAATGTTTAAGAATGAAAAACATTCCAGTTTTTGTTCGTTTTATTATTAAACAGAAGGACTTGGAGAAAACATGAAATGTTTAAGAATGAAAAACATTCCAGATTAAATCTTATTTGAATGTTTATTTTAAGTTTATGAGTTTCCCGTTTTGGTATATTTTATGACCTGTCAGACGATATGTAAGCAAATTGGGATCACGATATAATTAATTTCAATATAACAACTAGTTGCAATCAAATGTTATCCGTTTTCTCAGTTGGGTATAGTGAGTAGTAAAACGAAACTCTTGATGTGGTAAATTTTAACTTATGTTTTATTCAAGAATGCACTGGAAATAGAAACCAGGAGATTACGTGCCATATCGGAGCTTATTATTTTCTACAAACCGATTTGAATAGTTTTTGTTTTGATCACAGAATAGTCTAGTCCCGATTTCTAATGTTTTAATAATTTTATCGTCACCTACTTGCTTCAAATGTTTGTACCATTGGTTGCATATTTTACGCAATTGTTTTTCAAAGGTTATTGATATTACTTTATGGGAATTGCTTTTCGTCGAACTAATACACTGAGACTGGAGAACAATTACGCCTTACTAAAAACTTAATCATACAGTTAAACCTGTTATTAACAATTCTATTTACGAAATTTTTGTATGTATTCAACATAGGCGCAGCCATAAAACTGGCTCAAAGGAATGCTCCCTTAATTTGCAATTTAAACTGGCACACTTTGATCATACTGTAACGTGTGTAGTAATAATAAGCTGAGTACAACAACGCAGCGACTGACTGCAACGTTAGTATTAATTTCTTCGGAGCATCTAGTACTGCTTGAGGGCTTTCCTTATATTTGGGTTCCTGAAAATAGAGTCACAAGCAGAAAAGAGGGCTTAACTGAATTTCTTTGATCTGACATCGTTTTCTCTTGGTAAGTTTGCTGGGGGGACCATTACACCAAAAGGAAGGCCTTTGTATCATTTAATAATTTCCTTTTCTTGTTCGAAAACATCTTGGAACAATTTAAAGTTAAAGTGGAAGGTAAATTGTGATCTACGTGAACAAATTACAAAGATGAAGGCTATACTTCGAATAAATTCGATAGAACGCGTAAATAGTGTTTTACCGCACAGTGGAGCGGCCGGAGAATTACTTCAAAGTGTAAAGTTAATTCAGGAGAAAAACTAATTTTCACGTTTTATTCGAAGAGGTTTAAGAATGGATATGGACGGCACTCGTATTCGAACGCTTTCCTAAGTAGTGGATTATCTTTTTTGTAGTATAAATTTATGAACGTCCATTCTCGAATAATTCAAGGTTTTATGGTTTTAACATGTTTCAATGTAAGGCCACCTGGGTACCGAATTTTTCACGGTGTTAACCACGTAACGTTATAATTAATTATTTCCGAGCACACAAAGCGTTGAGGGAGCAGTAGGATTTAATGCGAAGGAATATATTCGAAGCCTTGCTCATTAAATGCGTTTCAACGACTTCGAGTACGACTTAGGACGTCAGTATGGAATGAGAAAGACAACAAACAAACTTTAAGTTCTACGACTGAAGGGTGCACTTTGTGCATTTGCATATTTGGCGCTTAAAAGTTTAAGTAGCAGGATATATTTAACAATTAAACTCTTATAGTTTCCTCATTTCTCTATTGTTTATTTAATGTAGTAGTTTTACAATAACGTTGTCACTTATGGCTTTTTGAGACAACTCTTTAAGTTATACAAAATGGAAAAAAAAGTCCTGCAGTACTTTATTTATTGAGGAAAATGGAAATGTAAATGCTCTTATTTCAATTATTGTCTAGCTATTCACTATAAAAAGATGCAGCAAAAATTTTCACGAAGAAATGCACTTACAGAAAAGTATAATCAAAATTACAGAAGTTATGCATACATTTCTAACGTATTATTTTAATGTATACTCATTTTAATATGTGATTCGCCAACTTTTGTTCTTTTTCACTGTTGCATGTCTTTTAAGCAAGGGCTTCATCAATTTTCTTATTTCATCCTACGAAATAGGTGTGTGAAAAGCGAAGAGCACGAAGCAGATGGCACAGATCCCGAAACAATGATGACAAAATAATGTTCAACAGACTAAAACGAAGGCTACATAAAACGCTCTACGAAGCCAAAAATGCAACATTTGATCATTATATTAACTCACTCTCCGAAGATGATCATACGATATGGAAGGCTAGAAAAAATTAAAAAAAACAAAGACCGCAGTACCTGCAATCAGAAAACCGGACAGAAGCTGGGCCAAAAGCGACGCAGAAAAGGCAGAAACGTTTGCAGCACATCTCGCCCAAGTCTTTACACCACCCGGACCCAACATTAACTACGATGATAACGTTATTGAAGATTTCCTTAACATACCCCGCCAAATGTCACTTCCAATTAATGCATTTTCACCTCGAGAAACGCTTGAAGAAATCAAAAAGATAAATACACATAAAGCACCCGGGCATGACCTAATTACAGGTAAAGTTCTTAAACATCTACCGAGAAAGGCAGTTGTACTGCTAACGACCATATATGTATGCTAAGATTATCATATTATCCTATAAGCTGGAAATTTACCCAAATTATCATGGTTCCCAAACCAGGAAAACCTGCTAACGAAACAAGTTCATATCGCCCAATTAGCCTTCTTCCTATTTTGTCTAAAGTTTTCGAAAAGCTCCTGATGAGTAGAATTAAAACTGACTTGGAATTTTCAACAATTATACCAGACTATCAATTTGGTTTCTGGGAACGCCACTCAACTGTACAGCAAACACACCGAATTGTAAACAGTATCATTAAAAGCCTCGAGCAAAAGAAATTATGTACTGCTGTTTTTCTAGATGTAGCCCAGGCTTTTGACAAAGTCTGGCACATTGATCTTTTACATAAATTCAAAAGTGTTTCTCCTAGTCCGTATTACCATCTGCTAAGATTGTACATGTCCGAACGATACTTTAAAATAAAATACAACTCCAGTTACTCCAACTACCAACAAGTACTAACAGGAGTGCCTCAAGGGAGCCTGTTGGGACCGTTGCTCTTCTTGATTTATACCTCGGATTTACCAACAAGAAACGATACTATTATAGCAACATTTGCGGACGATACTGCCTTGCTGTCAGTAGACATTAACTCAGTGATTGCATCACAAAACCTACAGAATCATCTGGATCTATTACAGAACTGGATTAATAAATGAACAATTAAGATAAACGAGACAAAACCAGTACAAGTTACTTTCACTACAAAACGCATAGTATGTCCGCCAGTTTTCCTGAACAATACTTAAATACCAGTAAAAAATGAAGTGAAATACTTAGGGTTATATCTAGACCAAAAATTGAATTGGCAGAAACATGTTAAAACGAAATGCCAGCAAATTAACTTAAAATTCAGAGAAATGTCATGGTTAATAGGACGAAGATCCAAATTATCAATAGATAATAAACTATTGTTGTACAAATGTATCCTTAAACCCATATGGACTTATGGAATACAATTATGGAGATGTACAAAACCTTCAAACCAAAAAATAATTCAAAGGATTCAGTCTAAAATCATACGTTCCATCGCGATCGCACCATGGTACGTGGCGAACCTTATTCTACACAATCACCTGAGCATTCCATTTGCCACCGAGGAAATCGAGAGACTTACGACACTATACTTGGAACGAATTGAAGGACACGAGAATGACATGTTATCAGAAATAATAAATTCCCCAGAGGTAGAGAGGAGACTCAGAAGACAGTGGCTTACAGACCTAAGGCAAGAGATGCAAGACGTGAATTAGTTAAACGTAACCTATTAGTGGTATTCCAGAGATAAGCAAATAAAGCAAAATCAGGGTTTCGATTCACTCTGTTATCTGTAGATTGCCTTTTAAATATGATGTCTGATATTCGTTGCCATACATTTTCTAATGGATGATTTGAAATAGTCCCGCCGATTATATTGATCGTCATCTACGATTCAACCCATTTTGTTTTATGCCAAGGACTGGGATCGTCCTGAAACTAACCTTTTCATCATTTTAACTTTACTACAACTACAGTAATCCAAGGTATTTTCTGAGCTTCATCATCCCCGAGAATATATGCAGTCGACCAACCCTTAAGCAGAAATGCAACTCCGTACCTTAATAGTGGTTGGATGCTTAATTTTTTAAAGTACATATTTTTATGAAATTTTTCTCTTCCACCACTGATCTGTAATCCAGTTTGAGTGTTCTCTGATCCAAAGTAAACGGTGATGTGTTTGCTTCACGTATAGCAATGGCTTTATCCCACCTCTGCATCTTCTAATTCCAAAACTAAAAAGCTTTCCTTTACCGTAGAAATGCACACGCGTACGCCAGTTGTTTCAGCCCAATTTGGTTAATTTGGTTGAATTACAACGTCTGTTTGTCAGACCTATTTTTCCTACCACATCCTTTTCTTGAACTAAAGATCTCTATCGTTGGTCTCCTTGTAAGCGGTTTGGCGTCAAATTTGCACATTTAGCAAAGTAATAAGTCGAATAACTGAAGATTGCTTATATTTTACGCGATTTCGCGCCTTTTAAAGTAAATAGTAATTTCTGTTATTTTTTCTAGGATAATATTTTGAGGCTTTTGACGATGTTCAAAGAGAAAATGAATGTTTTAAAATGATTTATTTGCTTATATTCTCATAATACATACCACTGAAACTGTTTGCCGTTCACCTCATAATTTTTCTATAATATAATACATAAATACATTGGGGATCTGCTATAATAGCCGCATTTATACTTTTTTTTGTAGAATTTTTGAACGGTAATTAGCAGTGACACTAATGGTTTAGCACTGATAACCGAATACAAAATTAACGAAATTAGGCAGAACATATGTTTCAAAATAGTATGAGTGTGAGTGATGCAAGAGTTTTGTAACATTACGCTATGTATATTTAGTAAATATTCTTTCTGTTTTAATATACGTTTATGAAAGAGAAGCTTCCGGTATATTATGTTTCACATACTGGTACGTATTCACAAATGTGATCGCAATCGCATCAGCAACTTCCGTTTTACGAAATTGACTTTTAAATACACAAAACTGGACAATAAAGGTAAACAGTCCGTAATTTCGTAAACCAATTTCTATATTCCTATACAAAAGCAGACTATATGGTGATTGTAAAACGAACAACAATGATGAATTTTTGACGTAAAATGACGACTTGGCTTCTAGAAAGTTAGACAAGTGAATATTTATGAAGATCCTTCTACATGAATTTGCGATACTCGAAATCCTACGCTGATCTAATTACAGATTTTCTGCTCCGGTTTAGATTCTAGAAATCGAAGTGTTTATACATTATTGCACACGATGCTCGATACCTACAAATTTGGTGATTTTGCTAGAAGTGGTTATGATTAGATTTGTATCGATATTTATGCGCTAATATGAAGTCCCAACTCAACAACAACAAAAACATACATATGTATACGTACATATGTTAAGGGTATAAATTTAATTTAGGTATAGACTGCATATATGTTGGAGATTCAAATAAATAAATGTTAGCTGTTCGTTTACAGTGTAACAATATCCGAATAAAATTTACGTTTGCCATGTGTGCCTCGAGGCTGAAGAAATACAGGGAAGAGGGTTTAAGTAAGAGGTATGGTCGACGAAACGCATGTAATTTAGCTATTTATTATCTAGTGCACTAGTGATTGAGTAGTTGATGATCAAGATGATATTCTGGCATGTGCAGTAAGAAACAATGTGAATGACGATCATGTTGATCGAGTTATACGATTGTTGCGGTTGTTATTGAGAGCTCTCGGAATTTGGTACGGGGTTTTATACGAATTTTAAAGCAAGGCCCTAGGAGCCCCAAAGTTCCTGTGTTATATGTTTCGTGCTAGGCAGTTCGCACAGTTGTCCCAGTAGACATAGATGGATGTCTCTCCTCTTGTATTAGTTCTTTAGGGGGTGCGCCAGTCCAACTGATTTTTAGGTGTTCAACAAATCAAAAGTAATTATCTAACGGACAATAATGTGGAAGTTAACAATCATTAGAGCGAACTAATCGAATGGTTAATCATTTGATCCAAGTATTATTAGCAAATGATCCCTTCAACCAAGTGAAGGTGGCCCCTCCCACGTGAATTACGCTACACTATTTAATAGCATAAACAGATGTGAATCGTTTTCTTTGTTTCATGTTTCCATATATGACGTCACTTATTTGCGACCCTCGTTCGCCATTGGCCATCACACGGTTTAATTCCAATACTCCAGCTCTACGATAAGTATACAGTAACTATGTGAAGCTTAGATACTGCGCAAGGACCACTCGAAATTATACATTTCGAATGTAACTGAAGAACTTCATCTGTCAACGGCGATGGTGAATCTATCCAAAACCACCGCAGTATGCATTGCAACATCTACAAGGTGCACCAAGGGTTTGTCGAATTGATCGCAAAAGTATTAGAGTATTTAATTAAACTAAGCAAGAATATTAGAAGCAGTTTTCATAGATGAAGATTTATACTTTGAGAAGCATGTAACGATTTGATGTAGTTTAACTTATGATAAGTTAACGACGCTATACAAATTTAGACATAGCGGAATACCGCGGATGCCTGTCAAAGTGCTGGTAATTCAGAACTATCCATGCTGGTCACTATTAATATGGTTGGACAATATATGCAACCAGCTGTACTTTGGAGGGCACATTAGGCTGTAGGTTCTGGTTGTCATAGGAAACTTCTTTGCAGTTATAAGTTATTTAATGTAATTTCTCTACAGAACCTGCTCGTTGTGGGTATTAACAAGCCGCTGCTTTGAACTGGGAGGCAGAAAATGGTTCTTAATGATTTACTATTTAATAATTTTTCTTTATTGTCTTATGGGTTTATCTGTTTATTAAACTTAATAGTACGTGGGATTGTTTTCTTCTTGACTTATCAGTTTTTTCTATATTATAATCGTAAGCACGATATTTATACTGTATTATATTTATGAGCAATTATTTATATCTATTTATCTACCTCTCTTTTTCTACATCGTAGTATCTACTGCCAGGTCGAGTTCCCTTCTCCGGGACCACTTTTCCGGAGACCTTTAGTACATGATTTAGTGATTTTCTATGTTTCAATATGTTTTGCTATTTTAGTTCATTAGAGGAGCTTTGTCTATCAATGAATTACAACATTTTGTAGAAGAAAACCAATCTTTTATAAATTCATTAAATCCGCAATTATCATAAACACCCATGGAATGACAGGAGTCAGGACTGTTAGTAGAAAGCAAACGTTAGATATTACAGTAAGATATTTGTATGGAACTGAATTTATTAAAGTGTATCATAAGAAAGAAAGCGAACAAAGGCGGGCGTTCTTTGTTGTTTTAGTAAAACCGATTTCTTATATGTTGTCTGAACGCGAACCTATATTTCTTTTGTAGTCTCCTAAACTAATGTTGAAATTTTTAAATTATTTTTCCAGAGTATCTTAACTTTAACTTGAAGATAACAATTTCCGGCTTTTGAAATTATTGCTAATGTAAGAAATAAAAGAAAAGCCGTACTAATTTAGTATCAGGATGGAAAATATTTGATTTCTATTCTAATAAAAGTTTAACTTACACGATAATTTGAAAATTCTATTATATATTACTGTTAAATGGTGAAACCAATTGGAAAGTTTTTTAATTGCAAAGTAAAAATTAGCAAAGATTATTGAATCTCAACAAAATTTCGTCAATATGTATAAGCAACATTAATTAGCAGCTTTAAATATGCAAATTATTATTACTTTTAAACTGATGTCACAATTCGTAACAAATGTGGGCCAATAGGGCTTAAAAGTAAAGGTTATACAATGAGAACAATATTAAAATTTCAATTCAAATTATGACATTCTTAAAGTAAACTTTAGACAGACTTTCGCAAGCTTTTATTGACTGTGTTTTTCATTAGAAGGCGAAAGTTGTTTAAGGAATTCCATTAAAACTCCCGCGGTCTGTAAAAAGTCAGGAATTAGATTTCAACGTGCGGACGTTACAACAGTATATTAACGGTGAGTTCCGAAACTTACGAAACTAAAACTAAGAATTTTAAAATATTTCAAGAATGCTATTTGAAGTTTAACGATTGTAACTTAAATGCACATTCTTTATTCTATTTTAAGCAGTATAGAGCCCAGCTTAGCGTTTTTGATGTTTCTACTACTTTTGTTTTTTAGGAGATTTAGATATCCGTTTGGTTGGCTATGAAACCCCCTACGTGCCATAGGTGCATGGCCATAGTAGCGAAAATAGCCTCAGGTTAAATAAAGCAACAATCAAATAGAGGTGTTTTTGACGTACTCTGCTGCCATTAAAAATTCTTATCAAATTTATGTAAACATTAAACTATTTTACATTTTTTTAATAGTACAGTATTGCAAAATCGGTTCTTTCTCGTATTGTAGAATGACCAACAAAGTTTTGAAACAAAACGAAAACGAATGGTAATTATTAAAGTAAAGTTGTTACAATGGTATGTGATCAAATATACTTATTTGTGAATACATAAACTTTGTTTTTGTATTGGTTGACAAACTCGCATGGACACTTTACCAGTTATTTAAAGTTTCAATATAAATAATGGCGTACATTCTGTTTTAGATGTCCAGCTACTTCTGTTTATACGTCTAACATACAAACAACAACATAACAAAATAACAAAATTCTACGTAAATAAAGACTGACGCATACGCTAATAAAATACACAGTATGTGGTAAAGGTTTTCTTTGATATAAAATCTCACATGTAAAGCGTACATACAAAAGTGTGTAATATGTTTGCAGACATATGTATATCAGGTCTTCCCCCCCGGGGGGGGGGGGGCAAGATACTAGCCGAACTGATCAAAGAAGCGCAAGATAAAATTATCCTAAAGCTTTTTCAACTATTAGACACCTGACTAAAGCAAGAAAGCATACCTAGAAACTGGAACAACACCATAAGACTGATAAAGCACGGTTAGAAATCTATCGAGCAATAAGCGTTATGTCACAGGAATATAAGCTGTTTATACGAATAATCAGAAACAGAATCGAGAAAAATCTGGACTGCTGTTTTAATCATAAAAATACTTATAGAAAAATTAGTAGAGTATAGCTTCCCACTACACATGGCGTTTGTGTAGTATGAGAAGGCCTTCGACTCCATTGAACACTGGGCAATAATGGAAGAATTAGACAAGACACGAATAAACCACCGATTCAAAGCCCATTGGAAAACATATAAAAATAAGCAAAATCGACAACCAGACTACACGAAGATATAAAACAGATACGGATTAAAAGTGGTATTAGGCAAGGGTACACGATGTTACCTAAACTGTTTACCCTGGGCTTAGAAAGAGTATTCAAAGAATTCGACTGGATAAACATAAAAATTAACATCGGTTAAAGACTAAACTATCCAAGATTTGCTGACGACATAGTTCTGATGGTCGACGACAAAGAAGATTTTAGAAACATAATAATAGAATTAAAGAGAGAATGAAAAAACATAGGACTAAAAATGAATATAAATAACAAGAAAATAATCACCCCTCAAGATATACAACTAATTATAGATGAAAAGAAAATAAAAAATGACAATGACGATGTATGTCTTGAACAGAAACTGTAGAGATAGAAAAAACAAATAAAGATATAGAGATAGAACGAAGAAGATGACAAGGATGGGCTGTGTTCGACAAACTGGCACATAATCTCAGAAACAGAAAAATTGCCCAACACATCCCAACAAAAGTTTATGATCAGTACGAACTGCCTGTGTTAACATATCGCGCACAGACGTAGACCCCCACGCAAACAAATCGTCATTAAGTTGGGAATAACACAAAGAGCGGTGGATAGCTGTAATAGACATAACACTGAGAGACCGAAAACGGAACGACTGGATTGGATAGAGAACAAAGGTAACCCACGTCCTACGCAGAATAACATATCTAAAATGGGATTTTCCATATAGCGCGAATAGAGGATGGAATGCCAAGATCATACGATGGATATCATGAGACGGGAGAAAAAGAGGAGAGAGTCCAAACACAAGCTGGTTCAACGATATAAAGAGAGTGGCAGAGCAGGGATGGATAAGAAATGCACAATAAAGAGAGAACTGTAATAGGAGGAGCGAGGCGTATACTCAATATTGGGTGCAACAAGGCTTCTGAGATGAAATGAGATATCAGTTTAGATTTCATTTCGAAAGTACTACAATTTCAGCAATTAGCTATACTTTAAAAAGCCGAAAGGTCCATAAGCATGCATGTCATATAGCTTGTATTTCAGTGTAATTATGTGTTTTACGTAATAAGGCGTTATAATTCTGTTTTGTATGTATGTTTTTTAAGTAAAACTCAATGGTGTGTTTAGCGCATAGTTTAATGTGTTGCCGACAGTCATAACGTGTTATGTTCAATTTATTTTGCCACTTCATCTGAATTTAAGATTGAGTTATGGGGGGCCAATTTCGCAAAGCCGTTAAAAGTTCCCTTTGTAGACTAGAATTGCCGATCAAAAACTATTCTCGGAAATACTGTTTCTCGGAAGTCGCACGTGTTTATTTTTCCACAACTATTGCACCATATTTCGCAATGTGGTGTAACCTTTTTGGGCAATGCAGGTTCGCGTTGCGTTTCATCCGCAGTCGAATTTAACATCTTCTCCGGCTCCGTCGCTGGTGATAAGTGCCGTAATAAGTACTGCAGGGGCGGCTTGGGGTTTTGATGGGTGTCCATCGCGTGAATTTCGTAACGCTGTTTTCACCGTGGGGTGAATAGAACTATCGACAAGTGTCGGATGTAGAAGAAACATGCTGGAATTTTAACCCTGGAAAGCCAATTTATTGCGAAATTGCCGATCGCCTATGGCGGATTAATATCGAGCCCATTTCCTGTCCCTCTGGTAGTGCCGCTGTTGCGACGAATGCATTGAAGTTTTGGCCCTTAACGTTGACTCCATTCGATCCAATCTTCAGGGGCGTGCCCGTGGATTTTTCCTGCTTCTTAGGGACACAAGAACACCCCAAAATTGTGCCTGCCTCTCTCTCTACTTCATTCACAGAAAGCCAAGGGAAAAGAACTAGTTTTTTTGTGTTGTGAAAAAACCTTTTACGCGTTTCACTTTGACAAAAAAAGCGACCTTCAGTCGTCGGTGGTCATTTTCTTTTCGTGTTAATTGTAAAAAGTAATTATATATTGGATTATTCTTGTAAACTCAGACGCCACTGGCCACGTAGATTTGTTTAAAGATTTTAAATGCCGTAAGACAGTGGCGGCGAGTTCCTCCTTTTGAACGTTCAATTTAACCGTTTGTAGTAGTGAACTATAATATCACCATTTGCTGTCATTTTTTTTTGTATCGTCATTTATTCTCAAAAGGTTATATGTGTTTTGAAATTTATTACATCTTTTATTGTTGTGTATTTTATATTTGTGTAAGATTCATAAACAGGAGGAAGGCACAATAAAGGTGAGTCCGATTCCCGTAAGCTGCTGGCTTCTCGGCCTTCCACGAAAACCTGCAATCAGCTGTGATTTGGAAGGTGGCGCCCGTTAATTTCGACATACCCTGTACACAACTAGGAAGAATTCTTCCCTTAAGCGATTTCCATGAACCTCCCCTACTCCTCTGAGCTAAGCTGCAGGCCCTTTTCCACCTATTCTGTTGCGGGTCGACGAAAAAGCTCGTTTGGCCCGTAACAAACGATTTGTTACTTTTCAGATATGAAGTAAACAAATATATGCAAAAATACATAAATATCGTAAGCCTGGCTACAGTCCACTGCTTCTACACATCTCAAAGACTTCGTAAGGAATTCAAGCATTTAAACGTCAACGTTTATTATGTACGAAAACCGAAGAAACAATTGGAATTGCAACACAGTCTATTTTATTTATTTAGAAACAAATTTTAAAAATTAAGTTTTATTTTGGCAGCAGTCAGGTAATTGTAGTAAAGGTTATAAATTGTTTGATTTAAGTAAAGACATTCAGATTATATTTTATGACCAAACTTTATTGACTATTTTGTACTGTAAAGTTCTTATGTATCTTTGTTGTCACAGCGAGGTTAGCCCCAAATTGTTTAAATATTTATATATTTCGATATTACTTCTCACTTGTTAGCCGGAAACTGTCAATTTTCCCACTAAAACACCCATTATATTATAAATTATTTTGATTAGGTTTTTTGGAAGTATGAAAGGGTTGGAAACTTTTTTATCTTAAATCTGTGAAATTTAGTCTTCAAACTTGAACTTGCAGGTTTGAGATGTCCGCCGTAACTCCGAGCTTACTTTCGACAGTCAATTTCGTAATAATGTTTAATACATATTGTTATGGAAATGACATTTCTTGTTACTGAAACAACGGTGTAAGTCAAAATTAATAAATTTTATTTAAATATCCGCCGATATTAATCTTTTTATAAATTCATTTGTGGTTTAAAGCCAGACATATGATTTTTCACATTCATAAATTAAAAAAACACAATTGTTTACTTAAAAATATGTGTATATTGTTGGAGGTGAAAGTTCATGTCTATTCCTATTCCTTAATTTACGTTCAGTTTTATATTAAATATCTAGGACCTGATAGTTGGAGGTGAGTCTGCTTAAATTGACAGTCAGTACATAATTTTATTGGCAAAAATGGAATAGCATGTTTCCGAAAGAAATCAGCAAGAAAATCAATTTTATAATATATTCCAGCCATTTAAGATGGCGTTATTACCTGATACACGTTTAATTAGTGGGAAATCTTTAGAAAATTATTTCATACATACTGTTGATTAAATTTTTTCTATCTATTAGAGATCCAAATAAAATAAGGGTATACTAAATTTTGTTTACTGTGTTTATTTTATTATGGTTAGTGATCAAGATTAATTTCCACGGTCTGCAGGAGCAAATCAGTTGCACGGATTTCTGGAAACCTTTAAGTAAAATCCATCTAAGACATACAAAAAGAAATAACTAAAAATTCAATTTAACCTTAAGTGCTTCTGATTACACGTTCTCAATCAATCATCACACGATAACTCATTTAAGTTGAAACTTTGAGAGCTACACACGCATCTGTCGGTTACCAAAATCGCATAACAGCCTTAAAAATTTAAATTATCAAAATCAAATACTCTCTCTTAAATTAGAAGTTGCAGGTTGGTAGCGATTATGTGGTTCAGAAAATCATTACAGTGATGAACTCAACCGCTTTTAATTACTTGATAATTGCGTTAATTCCTCCTTAACCCATCAAATGTTATCTATTAGCGTTGTAATTTAATTGAAGAGCAATACAAATTGTGTGCACGAGATTATTGGATGTTGCACAGTATTGTTGCCGGAAATGATTAGCTTATGTGAATGTGGATTCAATTCGTGTAATTAATGAATAAAAAGCAAAATTAACTTTTTTAACAATTTTGGTACGAACTCACACTCAGTATTTAAGTATTTATGCTCTTAAAATTATTCATATACTGCAAAATAACTTAGAGAGCAATTAGCGAGTAATATATAGCAAATGGAAAAACAATTTAATGAAAAATTCCTTTGAAAGCTTTCAAATGTAGCTTTTTCTACAAAACCAACCCTTTCCTGCGAAAACGGCATACGTAGACTTCTAATAAAGTGAATAAGTTCGTAATTTTTAATAGTGCTTTATCGTATACCTGAATGGACCAATATTAGCTTTTATAATCCCTTCAATCAATTTGCATTCATAAGCTGCATCATAATCTAAATG
Source organism: Limonius californicus (assembly GCA_014611495.1). NCBI lineage: Eukaryota > Metazoa > Arthropoda > Insecta > Coleoptera > Elateridae > Limonius > Limonius californicus. The sequence goes on from JABXWE010022717.1 coordinate 24,625, forward strand.
ATTTAATTAACGTGACAACTTTTTTAACAGAAACATACATACAAATTGTTTTTCAGATAACTTATGTGTGGGAATGCCTGCGTAACTCAGATAATTATTATACAAATTTACAATTACATAAGTATTAATTTAGTGATTAGATAAACAGTTTATCCTTGGAAATGGAACACCGTTTAGGTATTAGCTTCTCTAAATTAATTATATTAGTAATATTGGCCATACATTTTATAATTTTGCAAATGAGAAAGTTGTGTTTGTTTGATGTAAATAAAATTCATGAATTTAGAAATATAGACCTTGATGTGCTAGAAGTATCATAAGCCGACATATTTTATAAGTAGCTGTGTGGTAAACTGAAATAGAAAACTATAAATAGTGACTGCTGTTGTATTTCTTTGATCTTCTGAATGCACGTATTTTTGCTTCATTAAGTTCGTTTTATTAAAAGGCCAATTCAATAAAATCGTTTTAAAGTAGCCTCTTTTGTAACTTTATATTAGGCTTAATTGGTCTATTTTGATTTCCTTAAGTTGCACTTCAATGCCAATCGCCTCTGGACACCAGGAATATTATAAGAACTTGAAATGCATAGAATTAACAAATTGCTTGGTAACTTGACAGTTGCATACACCTCGCTGAAGTAATGAACCACTGTGCACATTTTTTGTTCATGTGCAGAGGATCCAATAATATTTTCATTAGATAGTTTTTAGAACAATTTCTCTAAAGTTGTCTTATGTCTTAAAACGAGTTTATTTAAGTGGTCTAGCTTTCTCATTCTATCTGTATATATTACGTTTTTGCACCTTTGATATTACAACCTACAAAAGATTCCCTATGCCCATGCCCCAGCGAATTTAATGCATAAATGTGAATACATTTGTGAATAAATCTATGGACCACGTTTCGTTTGCTGAAAAACCTTTCATCAAACATGAACATTAATTTATGCGTCTCCTAAACAATGAGGTAATTTTATTGCTAGATAAATTCATGTTAAAGTAATTAACACGAAACAATTTCTATTGCCTGAGAAAGTTTGCCAGAAAATCCTTCGAATTTTAAATTGATTTAAATTTAAATTGCTTTTGTGGATTTTTGACATATGGAGCTAATAATAAGTGGTTTTTTATTTTTTGTATAGGTTCTGAATACAATAAGAAAGGAGATTAACTTTTACACAGTTTATTAATTTTGCACGTAAATAATTGTACCTACTAGACGTGCTGACAAATAATGTCATACACATGGTTTTCGTGGAGATGATATTTTCCATATTTTCTATCATAAAGTACTTTGGGTACACATTTAAACTGCCTGATTGCTATTAGTTACTATACATACAGTTCAGTTCAAAAGAAAACTATTATTGCATCTAAAATTAAGCACAGCTTTAGTAAGATAGAGTTTAATGCATTTAAAAACGTGTCATATTTCTAAATGCAGTAGGTAAGGAATTTCTTATACGCAAAAGAGTCGGACTGTAACCCTGCTTGAGACAAATACCTTTTTACATTACATATTTTAGTTATCACACCACCCAAAATATTGAACCCTATTAGAAGAAAACCCCCAGACTTCAGCTTATGAGAGAGCTTATGAATTTATTTAGATGTTTGCTTAATGTAAAATGCCTAACATTTAATTTCCCTTGGAGGAAACCGCCAATACAAACTTGCAAAGCTAAGTTTCCGGGATAAATAAACTGGAAAAGTATAATTTTTCTTACTTATTTCGTATAGCTTAAATCAGTGGAGAACTGTGTATGTAATTCTACGTTTTAGGTTCGGTACAGTATGAAATTTTTTTATGACGATGATAACAAAGCCTGTGATGATTTTTTTTTAATTTTAGTGATAAAGTCTTACCATGAATTGGTGCTTCTGTATAATTGCTAATTATCATACCTTCTTTTCAGAACATACTAATTACTTTTGTATTAATTAATTATGTTACTTGTATCCAGCAGTGACAGAATTCTCTAAAATTAATAAACATTGACTTTGAAGTATTTTATTATATATTGTTTGAGTAATATTTTGGTATAAAGCGTGTTGTTTGTTTGCACAAATCCAGAATTATATGCAGTTTTAAAATAACTACGAAACAGAAAATGTGAATTACAAAAGACGGAATTATTAAATACTTGAGTACTCCTGTACTTCTGGTTCCCCATTTTTTGAGGCTTGCAATTATGCATATTCACTTTAAAATAAAAGCAATTGCGAATTCAACTGTATTGCTATCACTGAATTGGTTTGCGTTAATGTCAAAATTCAGGCTATAAAACAAAAGTGTCATTTCGACATCAAGTGCATACCTATTGCATTCAACCAGTAATAATGGGCTGCACTAATACTGATCATTTTTATTATACACTATCCCCATTCTATTTTACTCCTTTATTCTGAATACGTAACACACATTTCACTTCGCAAGCAACTTTTCAATTAAAGTATAATAATAGATTTGTTACAAATAAAATTTGCTTCTATTTTTTACATATTTTGAATGTGCGTCATCTAGGTCGGGGTTTCCAAGCATCTCTAGGCACTGCAGCCATTGTTGGCGTGTTGTAGAACCTCAATATGAGTTTTGCCTATCTGGGGTAGTTCCAACTTTTTTTTACACAGTGGCACGGACCTACAGAAGACCCAAGTTTAGAATTTTCCTAGCGAGAAAAATCTAACTGACCTCAGCCTGGTTAGAATTAGTGACCCATGCATTTATATGCAAGTCTGCCTACCACTAGACCTCTTTAGTATGCAATATTAAATTTAGCCGTACTATATGCCGAAATACAGTAACAATATAGTATCATAATTCTAAAAAGCCGGCATTATTCTTATTTTAAGGAAATGTCAAAAAAATTCACCGGCCAAGACTATAAGTTTAACATTACCCAAACAGAACAGAAGAATTTTTAGTCATGTATCTTCGAGATTTTACAGTAAAAGGTCTTTCTAATTTATAAAATGTTAAGAGTTTTTGTACAGAAAGCAATATATAGCTTATTATAACGCATTAAGGCGTTATGGAATGATATGGGAATTCCTCATAAAGAAACTGTATATATAGTAAATATTTCATATAGTTACTGCATTACCAAAGCAAAGCTTTTTAAGATTACGCATTCCCTCATTGCACAGGGAAAAGAACTATAGAGGGTAAGCGTAAGTGTCAGCGGCTAGTTCTTAATCAAAAGGAATGACCTGCATGCGTTTTATTTAGTTAATGGTTTATATTTATTTACATAAATAACTATGGAAACTATTCATCATTATCAACAGTTTTTTCGTCGCGTTACTGCCTCTTCTCTGCCACGTTTTTCTCCTCAGTGCTAAGATAGAAAAACCTACAGAAACCGACAGTTTAAAGTAGAATGTAAACGACAGAAATTCCAGAGAAAGGTTTTAACATTGAAATCTCACGGTTGCTAACCGGATTGGAAAATTGCTTATGGTGGGTTGCGGCACAAAATGTTTATATGCGCGTAGTAATGTCCAGTAGTCGAACCCAAGCCATAATCAAAATTTCGCCCAGAAAACAAACCAACTAAGTTAGGACCATACTTTGGTAGAAATTATTAATAACATTGTGATATAAGTTTCAAGTAAGAAATGAAGCAATTAAGAAACGTGATTTTTGAAGCTAATTAATAAAATCTCTTCTTATTTATATCAAATTTTTCTACAGCTACATGGGACGAAAGTTTTCAGAAAAGTATCTTACAGTTAGTTTATTGCTGGAGAGATATTGTTCCAAATAGAGCATGTTTTAGTAAATTGAGATTTTTTCATAAGGCGTGCGTTGTTGAATTTTCAGAAGGTTTAATTATTTTCAGTCTGAGTTACTTCTTCCAAGTGGAACATCGTGTACAACCTAGATTTTCGTATAGATAGCTGTGGGAGTTTTTCAAAATCGTATTTTGTCTCTTATCTTAAACAGTTTTGGAGACAGTATTTCTAATTCTAGTTGTAGTTAATAAGAAGCTAATTTACTGCTAATCGGTTTTTCAAACTTTCTACTGCCTGTCAAAGCAGTCGAATTTGTTACGTGTTTTACTTCCACGTAGGTCTATTTGTGTAGGACCTTCTCAACACTTTGCATATTCACAAACTGCCACCTTTTGCAAGTTTAATCGCAGAACATTCTTTGATTGCAGCTTCCGAATAATGCGACTTTAAATTTGATTTATTTTGTTACTTAAACTACGTTAGTTTCTGGCAATTACGGAAAACCGGAAGGAATTGTGGTTTAAATAGCGTTTCCACTTCATTTGCTCATGCAATTAGATTAAACATTAAACTATTCAACTCAAATGCTTGTTTATGTTGTACTTTAATTAATATTCAACTAAAATGTGGTATGTAAGCAATGAAACCTTGCATGACGAATCAGTAGAAGATGAAATCTGCAGACTTACCAGCAACTACCTAGATAGACTCGAAACACATCCAAACGAACAAGCCAGCCAGCTAAGAGATCCTCTAGAAATCAGAAGACGACTGAAAAGGCGATGACCCAACGATATTAACTAAAACATTTACTTATATCTGCTCTGGAGCAGCTTGTAAATTATATCGTAATAAAAAAAAGTTGGTTTTATTTTCTGTTGCTACAATAAATGTCAAATAATGCTTATGGGCTAATATTTACACAATATTAATTTGCCGAACATGCGAAAGTGTGAAAAACATGATAATGAGATATTTCTACAGAAAATCAAGATATATAAAAACTTTTTGTTTCTATCATGCCATCTCTCATTCTTCTCTAATAATTAAATTAAACAACGAAAATGTAAGATAGAATTTCCTACGTTTTTCTAAACACCATGTTTAATTTCCTTTTACTGTTGTTCTTATATTAGATGTGACATTTTAAGTGATGAAAGGATGAAAATCTTAATGCTTGGATCTTAAATTAACGGACAAACTGGAGAAAAGGAGTGAGTTAAAGCGTTTCTGTGCTAAGAATTCTAACAAAAATAAATAATCGCTCCTAATACAAAAAAAAAACAATAATTGAGAACTAATAAAACTGAAATAATTTCAGACCGACACGTCATCTGTTTCAGGTGTTAACAAACTATTTGAATTTGCTTGAGTAATGTCAAATTTACTCTGCAGAATTGATGCAAGTGATTAAATATGCTTGTATTAGTCTCCAGAGGTCTTCACGCGTAACTATATTAGGGACCTTAGATCTACAAGCTTAAACAAGGTAAATTGATCTTCATGTAGTTAGGACCAAATTCATTGGAAATGGCAAGTTGATGACATATTAAGCTCCTAAACTGGAAGATATTTTGAGATACATCAGAAAATTTAGAGGTCGGACTGTAATAGTACACTTAGAGTGTGAATTAGTTATACATGCAAATTGTAAATTTAAAATCTGTTGATTTCAATTAGCTAATCTTACTACTTCGCGAACTTCTTTTCTGCTTAACTATCGTTATTTCTTAAGGAAATAACGCTTCCAGAGCCCTCAAATATTACTTGCTTTGCAGCAATGCAACTTTAAACTAGATGCAAAGTTTGCTAACTTTCCAAGTTCATTTATGTATGTACTCTCCTTCTAAGAGACCGAATTTAATAATTAGATATTCTAAAGGAGATAACACGTAAACTTTGTGTTTTCAGATTAGCATATTAATGTTTATGGACGTTTAAAATTTAAAGGAATGAAGTTTCGTAATTTAAAACCTGTTGGAAGTTATAAGGGGCTGCTTTAGATGCGGAAGAAATAGCGTCCGTCCCGAGATCCGACGTTAAAAACTTTAATTGACGTTAATTCGTGTACACACAAATTGTTAGCACAATAATTTAATTTGCATAATTATATTCTAAAAATTAAGCCTTTTCCTACAATTATTTTATTGTTGCAATTTCGGTTAACAACTTGAATTCATTATTTTCTTTTTCACACAAATCAAACTTTGTTTTACTGTTTTTGGTATATGGAGTATTGATAAAGAAAAGAAATTTAAGGGTAATTATTGATTTTTAATTTTCACATTCAGCAAATAAATTTTCATGCGAACATTTTCATATTAAAATTGCTTAGAATCAAGAAAATGCATGCAGCTGAACATGAGGGGATAAATTAATTACTTAATAACAACAATACTATTAGTAATTTCAACAGGTTAGGATTACGGTCTTGGTATTCTCTTTTAAGCTTCTAATTTAGGATCTCAATTTATTCGTTAATTAATTAATGTGTCGTTGTAGAATGTTTATAAATTTAAGAAGCTTCATGTATATCCAATACCTGCTTATTATTGCTAAAATATAAATATGTTATCATGATAGTTGATGATTATGTTCTAAGAAGTGTTTATTGTAGTTTAATTTTTGAGAGTTTTTGTATTTGTATGTTCCTTCTATCTGGCAGGAAAATTTATAATTAGCTGGCCTATACAGTACTTGGTGTCTCAAAATGGACGTGCTTGTGGGATTTGATTCAGAGGAGTTAAAACACATAGAAAATTAATAGTGGAAATGTTGCCGATTGTCATTCGTTATCGAATTATTGATAAAAAATAAATAATAAGTTATTTCACGATCACTCCAATTAGTTGTGTAACTTAATGGTTCTTTCATATTGATAAGTATCGTTATTTGCATTTCCTTCTGCTTCTTTTGTTTAAAATGAAATCGTTATCACCCTGATGCAAAAGCTTTAAGATGTGTAGAACAAAGATGACTGAAAACAGGTAATTTAAATCCACGAAAAAATCAGGCAGGTCGTCAACCTACACTAAATGCTGATCAACAAGAGCAAGTTTCTGAATTTGTTGAGGCGGAATCAAGTATAATTCTTCGAATTGTATCCTCCCACACTAGTTTCCAAAAAGGTACAATTCACAGATTATTAAGGAGAAATGGTTCATTTGGGCCTCAAAAATTTCAAATTTTGCACGGTGGGGATAGGCACATTTTAGGCAAATTTTTGTAAATGGTTGTTTGATAGCGTAGACAATGATCCACATTTCATTGATAGAATTATGTGGAGTGATAAATCCACATTTACTGAGACGGGTATCATAAATACCCATAACTTCCTTGAATCGAAGGAGTACTACGGTACCTTATCAAAGGCGAAGGTCAATAAATATTTGGGCTGGGTTATTAAATAATATTGTAATTGGCCCACCCATTCTACCTATTCGACTTAATTCAGTCTTGTATTTTCAATATTGCAATGAAAATTTATCACTGCCATAGCTCGATGAAGTTCCATTAGCAGTTAGATTAAATTGTTGGCTCCAACACGATGGTGTGTCGACACATTATGGAATAAAAGTGAGACATTTCCTGAATGAATATTTCTTTGTTGGACGGGATGGAAGAAATAGACCCATACCATGGCCTCCTAGATCACCGAATCTGAATGCGTTGTATTTGTTTTTCTGGGGCCATTTGAAAGGAAACGTTTACCGCGACCCTGTTGTGAATTTGAACACATTTTATGACAACAGATTTGAACAATATCCCCTATTCGTTTTTAAAAAATTCCTCTCTTAATTTTCGATTTGTTTTAACCCCCTGAATCAAATCCAAGAAGCTTGGACGTCAGTTTTGGGACACCCTATACACAGTACTAGTTTGTGAATAATTTAATTGGTAAATTAATAAATTATTACTATCTTTCGCGTTTAATAAGTTATTTAAAGGGTTTTTGATATTTTAAAAGTTACTTTGACCTTATTTATTATGATTAAAGTTTTTGCAATTTGTTCTGATATAGGTGTCACCTAAATATGGAATCGACACATACTTATTGTATCGAAGTGACCTTTGGGATAAATTTTTGAATAGGGAATTTCTAATTATTCCCTTTAATTAATATGTCAATCAGTTTAGTGTTGTAGCCATTACTGTGCGCAATTTCTTTAATAATCGAAATCCTTTTGATATAATTAATTTGATTGAGTGAAGCTATTAAACCTATATGTAATAGAGATGTTTTTTGAGGACATAATGTTAGTGTACGTTTACTGTAAATATGATCTTTAGATATAGGCTACGAAAAACGATCATAAAAATTCTCTAATAAACTGAA
>JABXWE010022720.1:0-12363 GCA_014611495.1 Limonius californicus
CTTCTCTCTTTATTCATCGAAAATTGTAATAAACGAATGATTGATTCACTTATTTACAAATAAAAAAGAACATAGAATGGATTTTAAATAACATACAATTTATTAAAATACACACGAATGTATTGTTGACTGATTTCGTTGTGTAATCTAGAAAAAAAAAAAACGCTTGACTACCCTGGTAGGTAACGTTCCCACTAAAAAAATAATTAAAAAGCTAAATAATATTTTTTTATGTTTATGACCTCATGTCTTAGTTATTTTTCTTCAATTAAAAATGTTTGCACATTAATGTTTCAATACTGCCTGTCCAGTTGGTGAAGGCATGTAACAGATACGGCGAAAATTAATTTTAAACAAATCGAATACGGATGGTTTTCGTATTTTCTTTTCCGTGCCATCAAAATTTTACAGTATTTCAAAAACATAAGGGTTTTGTACCTTAAGACGAGGGCCGGACAGTGGATAACAACGTAACACTACCACTATACAATCCCACGAACCGCCACTGATTATTTCAGTACCTTTCTGAACTGTCAAATAATGAGACATGTACTGGCACTTTTAAAGATATTCCAAGAATATTCTGTTGGTTTTTATTTAGTCTATTGTTGCATCAGAAACATATCTTTAAAAAAATAGGTTAAAACAATTTAATTATAATACCATTCTCCTTTTTTAAAAGTTGATCCGTTGACGAAATATCTTAAACCTAACCTGCTACTTCTATTTTTGACATTAGTTAAGCTAAGTTCCTAGCTGTCTAGGGCGAAGAAAATTGTTTATGTTACAATTTTGAAACACCCTGTGCACAAGTTTCGTATAATATACTCTTAATATTTATTATAGGAACCCTATTAAGCTGAGTATACCGTATATCGCATTATGGTAGTGCCATCTGAAAATGTAAAAATAAGCATAACTTTTCATACATTATCCAAATCTGATTCATTTAAAACGAAGTTCTTTAGAAGTTTTTCGAACTTTCTCCTTGAAAAGTGACGAAGTAGACCTTGTTAAAGTAACAGATAATACATTCTGTAGGGATGTCAAACATAACCCACACGTTCATTACTAGCGTTTCACTCCAATGGACTAAAGTAAGGAGCCATCATTTTTTAGTTTGACATAGTAACACGGTAAAAGAGCCGTAAAAAATAAATTATGCTGCACTGGATAATAGCCATAAATTTTAATGTTTAATGTTTTATTACCGAAAGTAAAATTCAGAAATTATCTACACCTACAGAAGGAAAATGGTTGATAAAATATGTTTTTTTGTGAAGATTTATCGATTTACTTTTTATGGTCCTTTATGAAATGTTCGTTTTCAGTTACGTTACTTATGTTTAAATTACTCGGCGTATTGACGTCAACATTAAAAAAAACACTTAAATACTCCACGAATTATAAACAATATCCTCCCTATCATTTTTCATTTACATTATATTTGGAACATAAATTTATGAATCTATTAATGACACAAATAAGATATTTTTAAATAGCAGATAAGGCAGAACTATTCAGATAGCGCTAGTTGTTACAACAGCATACATTTAGAAAGTACAAATGATCTCTTTACTTCGTCACAAACTCAAGTTATTATTGTGAGCAAATCAAATGAGGAAAATAATTACACACATAAACAAACAAAGCAGTAACACAGCAAGATGAATTTTTAGATGAATTTTGTATGTATGTGATTATCGTTAAAAACAAATCTATTAAACCCTAGATAAAGATAAAGCTACGCAGACAAAATTGGTTATTTAAATGAAGATAACGAATGGTAAACCACTAAGGGGTGCACCATGATAAGCTGATAATATAAGGTTGAAGGTTCTGATAACCGCACGCATAAAATAGCCTAATACGTTGACTTGTTCTACGTTTTCCAGGAAATCGGAGTAGTAAAATAAATCCCGTTCTTAATATGTTCACCGTTTCTACAAAAAGAGAATTAACCATTCGAAGCTTGAACACAAGGAAATAGAAATTAATGTCTACGGACTATGTGGAACTCGAAAGCGTACCCACGACAAATAAGGACGTAACATGTATATCCATTTAAAACTACTCACCTAATTGACAGGCATCATCAAATTAAGATTCTTGAGACATCTTACGTAACCATGATAAGTTCATGACTCTCACAAAACGGATTGTTACATGGAACTTTCAAAAATGCATTGGAAAAGCTTGTTTATATTAATCAGAGAAGTATTTGTAAAACACTGTTATGCTTCTTATAACTAACGAGTAATTGCCTTTTAAGGCAGCGAAGAAATATTAAAATCTATTTGATTAATATGGAGAATACCGGGTGGCCACGAAATGAGGTATCAGCATGTAACTTTTTTGTTTAGAATCTATTATTTAGAAATTTTAAACTGTGATATATCCTCAAAATAGCCAACATTAAGCATTCTGTAACCTTAGTTTCTGTCCGGTTTGGCCAAATCTGTTAAAAATTTTTTTTTTAAATACAACTACTTTCATTTTTGTAAAATTTGCAATACATCGATATGTCACACAATGACATTTCAGTTAAAAATGTCCGAAATATTCAATTTTTAGTAAATAATTTAAATGCCCATTAATGATATTCTAATTAATTTTTTTAATTTACTTTGTAAACAAAAGAATAAAGGCCGTCGCGTTCTCTTTTACTAATTTGTTTAATAAGTTCATTGATGCAAGAAGATAATTAAAAAATACATAAATTTCGACTTTTTAAACGGCCATAACTTATTTTGTTATTCCTCTGCTTCTACATTATTAAACTTTTTAAATTGTCATTTTAATTACTTTAATTTAATATTATCATCAGGGTAATTGCTAACCTCCGATAGAAGAAGCAACCCAAAGAAGAAGAATACTAATACCATACCCGAGTATTTTTTTAATACAGTAGAGTTAAAGTCTAAAATTCATTTTCTTTCCCTGTTCACCTACATTCCGGCGTCCGCCAACTAGCAGTTCTCTTCCCCCCCTCAGACCCAGCCAGAACCAAAACCAGGCTTTTCGCCGACGACACCGCGATCTAGTTTTCCCAACGCACTTCTGAATTAGCCTCCCGAGAAATCCAAACAGCCCTAAATAGAATCCACACTTGGACCTGCAACTCAATGCCGACAAATCCAATTCTATTCTTCTAAGGCACCCCAACATGTCCTAAAATTCACGATTCGGCCTCCATCTCATCAATCTTTGAATTAATAACCAGTCAATCCCCCTCTCAAACCGAGCAAAATATCTTGGAATCACATTTTCTCACACCTGCTCTCTATTAACAGACCTCCGAAAATCCCTCAAAAAAATCGCAACCATTCCAACTTGCTCCGTCGTATGCAAGGACGCTTTCAAGGTTCATCTGCCACCGCCTCCAAAAACCTCAAAAATCCAACAATACCCGCACCCTCAACGGCAATCTCATAGCCCAAGCGATCTTCCGAATTGCTCCCAAAAAGGTGAAGCCCCCCTCCCCCACAGCCCTCTTATCAAGTCTATATCCAGATCTCCTAGACGACCTCCTCAAGACCTCAGCCTTGTTGAAAACACTCCCCTTACAATGCGGTGAGCATTGTTAATACTCACAACCCATACTCCACCACCTTTCGGTAATTTACAGATACCCTCCCAACGCAAAAATCAAAGAAGCAAGACCCCAAATCACACGCACAGAAGCAGAAGCAGGAACTCACAAAGATGGAAGGAAGGAAGCCCTGGGTTGAAGAGGACTAAATCCTACAACGGCCCACCCACACAGGATATAATTAATTATTAATGTAAGTGAAATGTAATATCTTAAGTTTTGTGAATAAACGTATTTCAAATCACAATTTATTAAAAAAATTTGAATCTGCAATGCTTTTCCGTTGATGGAGTTTACCACTTTAATCACATTTTTAAAAACACAATCCATTTCACAAGGTAAATATTTTATGCAAGAACTTCTCGATGTAAAAATCAGTGTAACCATGTAGCATATGGCAGTATCTCTTTTAATCTGACAATAAGAACAGACGATGTTCTGTTATAACCATAGTCATATAAACATTTTCCTGCGGCATAGACCTCTAACGGAGTACAAAATAAAATATCTTGTATCTTACAAATACTATAAATTGGGCACAGTTAGAAATATCCGTGGATTCGTCCATCTGTAATGAGATGTACATGTACAATGTACATACAAATATTAAGAAGTGCATCTACGTGCACTTCTTAATATTTTCGACAACTTGTGTTAGAAAATCTTCTGCTATGTCACTTATTCTTCTTTGGATAATAAGAATTATTAGAGAGGGGATTGCTTTCACCTTGTCAGCCTCATTTTCACCATCCATTATTTGCACCATTTCAACAGCTGTTGGTAAAATCAGATCTTCAGAGATTGTATGTGGCTGATTCGTTTTTGCAATGCGAAATGCAACTCGATAACTTGGCAGTAGTGCTTTTTCGTTAGTAATGGTTGCTGATGTAAAAGGGGGTTGCTCCTTGTGGCTTTGATGGCTTCATACTTTCTTTTGACAACGCTTCTCAACAAACCATATTTGTAATATTCATCGCTGTACAATCTACTTTTCTTTGCATTCTTGTCACTGCCACACGCTAATGCCCGTTTTAAAAATTTATCCATTTTTAACAAAACCTTAAATATTTGTTACCGATTTTTAACGCTCAACACACAGTCAGCATTTGAAATGATGATGATCGTGGTCCGCTGCTTATATAAAGCAAAATTAATTTTCCAGATTGTTTCAGTGCCATCTAGCACCCTCCCGAATATGGTATAAATTTCCGGAAACACAGAGAACAAATAAAGAAATTGCTCTACTTGGTAACAGATGGCGCCAATTGGGCGTTTAAGCGTTGATTCTAAGTGAAGTTGAGTACTACAAGGGGGGGATCGCGAAAAAATGTTGGCCAAAATGGGGTCGCGCTTTAAAATAATTTGGGAACCACTGATCTAGTAGATAACGCATTTGTCTATAAATCAAAGAGACGCGGGCTCTATCCTGGTCGAGGTCTGTGAAATTTTTTTGGCCGGGAAAATCTTAAAGTGCGCCTTCTGTTGGATAAGAAGTAAAACCACAGGCGACGGGCCATTGCGATGTTAAAAATCATTACTGGGCCTGGAACTACACTGGACAGGCAACATTACTAGTTAGGGCGTACAATAGAACAAATGTGGCCTAAACTTAAGCATAATAACTTCCTTTTCAACTTCACATTTTTGTTTTATGCCAATCGGCTCTTGATTTTAGAATAAGCCTCATATTTCAATTAGCGGAAACGTATAATTCCTGAAAAGTGTTCTTGCTCTGCATGTAAGGAGTAACGTTTTCGTAATATCATTTTTACGATTATTTTCTGTGTTTCCGCCGTTTCTTGCATCTGCTGATGTTTACATATTTCATAATCCTTGATCTGAATTACCTGATTTATATTAACAAAGAACAAAAGCTATGTATAAACGCATTTTTTAACAAAACCTTAACGTTCTATTGGAACAGCAATTTGCTACAAATTTGAGTTTTAGTAAATCTTTTGTCGTTCTCCTCTTTCCTGTCTAAATATTAATTTATTACAACCTTTTTGCCTCTTCTCAGCAGTGCAGCTCTTCATCTGCCCCGGTTCAGCTATTATGGTAAATCTTATATTGCAAAGGAAAATGTAATACATGATAAATTGAATTTTAAACCTTTCGAATTGTAATGTAAATTTACAAACTCTTCACAAATTATTGCGAAAAAAAAATGTATTTATTTATATATACAGGGGGTTCTGAAACAGTTGGTCAGACTGGGTGTTAATAAATAAAATTCTGTTTAGACAAAAAAAATTGGGTTGTAACTTGTAAACTAAGTATTTGCGGACAAATGTTTATATGAGCTCCTTTTATTGTCTTGTTCTGAATCTATGCTGTAAATTTACCACCGTAGTACGAAGTTTCCCAGTTATTAAGGTAACTCGATTTTTCATAATAACTAAATTATCTCGAACACGGTTGGGTTTATCGACTTTTAACAAGAGTACCTTGTTTGGGTATTTTGGGTACCGAATAAGACTGTTTGTTAAAAATAAGAAAAATAAAATAATGTACAAGATATTGTAGAAAACAGTTCCTACTCGTCCCACTTGAGACGCCCTTGGTGCATTTATTAAAACGAAAGCTCTAATTTTCAACCTTCATGAGTAACGTGCGTATATAAAATTTCAAAACATTGGTCCAACTATTACCATAATTATATGTATAAAAGTGATCGGACAAATCTCACTTTAGAATGCTGTAACTCTTTAACGAAGCATTTTCCAACTAAGGTTTATATGAACTTCTTTTCTTATTTTGGTGTACAAAACTCGCTCTCATAATTTTATCAACTATTTCAGGAACACCCTGTATTTACATGGAATATTCCATACTTTTTGTTAACACTTTCTATAATAATCTCTAGACTAACAGATTTGAACAATTTTTTTGCAAGGATGTTTGTAAAGCATGTTCTACAGCGGCATTGATGTTTCTTAATTTATTTTCAATTAATCATATTAATAATATTAGCTGAACCTATGGGCTGTGACTCACGCTTTTTACTAACATTTAAAAATATAAGGGTGCTGGAAAAAGTTAACTATTTAAATAAATCCAAAATTCTTATCAACGTTGGTCGCTAAACAAACCCTTTCAGAAAATGTCCCTGCCTTGCTAGCACGGCAAAATTACCTTCTTATGTTCTATACAGTATATAAAAATACATTTGACACATTGAACTATAAACAATAAGGTACTGTATATATTTTTTTTTAATTAGCCCGCATCATCCCATTATTGGGCAAGGGCCTCCCCATAAGGGGGGTTGTTGTGTAAAATTATAAAATATTGGAATTGTTTGCGATTAACCTAGGAGAAGTATTTCTTTTTCTGACGTTTGTTTTTGAAGTACTCCACATCATTTCGATGGGATTAAATTCGCAAAAGTCGATGGGGGGGGGGGATCTCAAAACATTATGGACTTTTGCAAGGACAGTTTCATCAACGAAATAGTATTTTTTTTAAATTCTGTTCTTCTATTAGTTTTAACAAAGTTGCTTCAGTTTTTACATTGCCAGGATGGAAACATTGTTTTCATTTAAAAATTGTATAATATGTGCTTTTTTGTGTTTTGGTTGGGTATCTTGTTAATTTGCCTGGAATATTAAAATGCGCTATTTCCTCTAGAAAGTGGAACATCTATGACGGTTTTCGTTAAATTATCACTTCCAACCTTTTCTGATGACGTCATTAGTATCATACCATACCAAGATGGTACAGGCGCAGATGTCTATAGCGAACCACCAAGAGTAAAACTTTCGTTCTCTCTCGGCAAGTACGCCACCGTTTATCAGGCTGAAGTTTACGCTATACTGACCTGCACCCATGAAAACCTAGGAAGGGGTTTTGCAAACAAACACATCTACATTTGCTCGGACAGCCAATCAGCTCTCCAAGCCCTAAAGTCTTGCAGAGTAACTTCGAAGCTAGTACTTGAATGTTGTTTCTGATGCAACTCTGTGAACACAACTCAGTACAACAGCTGTGGGTACCAGGCCACAGCTACATCGATGGTAACGAAGAGGCGGACTCGCTGGCCAGAGAGGGCTCTAATGGGCACCGGTTCGGACCAGAACCAGTTCTGGCAATACCACAATGCAATGCAAAATTAGAAATGAAGAAGTGGGTGAAAACCCACTTTGCTCAGGACTGGTTGTCGCAACAAGGACCTAGGCAGGTTAACTCTTTATCGGAGAGGAACCCCTACCAAAGTTCCAAGAGCTCCTAAAGTTTAACAAGAAGCAAATCAGGACCCTAACAGGACTCCTCACGAACAGCTGTCAACAAACACCTACATAGGATCGGCATTATAGACAATCCCACTTCCAGATTATGCCATGAAAGGGACGAATTTTCTCTTCACATAATGTGCCTAGAGCCTCAGTCTCATGAGGCTGCGGCACAAATATCTTGGGCCTGGAATACTGGAACCGGAAAATTTACAGCTCATCCCCTTAAACCAGCTGCTAGTCTTCGCGGTGGGCACTGGGCTTTTTGGGGATTGCACAATGGGCCTATGGCCTGAGTGCTGAGGGTGGAAAAACCTGGACCGCTTCATACAATGCAATCATACCATGTTTCATTTAACCAAATTATTGATCGATTTTGCCTACGGTATAAATTAATCATCTTAAACTATTAGTCCCGTAACCCTATAATGTGATCGTTGATTCCTACATCAATCCTAGAAAATTTCTGAGTAGGTAGTTCTTTTCTTGCGGTGTATAACACGCCCTTTGCTTATAATTTTTCTTACTGTACTGTAGGGGACTTGT
The DNA here is from genome assembly GCA_014611495.1 of Limonius californicus. Classification (NCBI taxonomy): domain Eukaryota; kingdom Metazoa; phylum Arthropoda; class Insecta; order Coleoptera; family Elateridae; genus Limonius; species Limonius californicus. Next base: position 8,371 of record JABXWE010022720.1, read on the forward strand.
GTCAATTCTGCAACATGTTTGATAATACTATACTGGCTGCCCGAGTTCGGATTTAAGTTTTTATAAATGTTTAAAATTATTTGCTGCGCTTCTACGGGCAGATGCTAGCGTGTTGCACTTAAATTTATATTTTCACTTTCATTACTACTATTTATATCATCTATGTCTTCGTCGGTATCACTGCCTGCAATTTCCACAATTTGATTATTATCCTAGCTTTCGAAAAATCTCCAGAAAGCCATAATGTAACTATGACTGGTGAAAATTAAACTGAATTTACCCAGAACAATAAACAAATTAGGATACTTTCGAAAACATATGATCAATACCGCAAAACAAATTTAACATGATTACCTACATCGTTAGTGGACAGCACTCATTATAACGTTAAGATACTTAAGAGTATTCAAAGAATAGATGGTGGTGATCCGGTAATATTTATTTAATCTTACCCAGACATTTTTATTATTATAACATTTTATAATATGTATTATAATCATATCCAGTTTCAATACAACGTTGCATCGCCGGATTTTACTGCCATTGCCAAGAAATTTAAATGCGGTCCTGGCCACAGATCAATAACCACCAACGCTATTGTTCGGAGATTACATGCTACCTGTTGACTGGTATTCACATTTGAGTAGGGATTTTAACATTACCTACTATAAGTTTGGTCCTACTTTACTGTACTTAGAATTTCTGTTGTTCGCGAAAGTTGTTACGGATAATCCACAAACCGGATAATCCACACACGGATAATCGAGAGTTTGCTGTAGTTAAATGTGCCCATCGCAGATCGCATAAGTAAGTTAACTGTACCAAGATTCTCAAATACAATTATGTACATTCTAATCTTGAAATCTCGTAAGTCCTAGTTATACGGAATTATGTACTTATTTTTATGCAAAATTATACTTTTTAATGTGTACTTCAGTGATGGACGATATTTTGCTTGTCAATAACAACTGAAGTGACTTAATAAAAGGCTATTTTGATCTCTACACAACTATCTACAAATTCTTTACGACTAAATAAAAAAGCATGTAAAAATATTTTCATTAAACAGAAACGAAATGTTTAGAATAATATGAATACCATTTTTTTAAATTTGCTGGGCTAAATATGCTCTAGAATTTAGTACAACATACAACCGTCCACAAAATTTCGAAATTACAGTTTACAAGGCTTTTATAGAAGTGCAATAAATTTGCAGGATCCTGTATATTTGGCGTTGAGGACCTACGATAGCAGTTCTTTTTAACTTTATTTCTAATAAAATTTATTAAAATAAAATAAAAATGTAGTTCTCTCTTTTTTATTTTTATCTTCATATAAGACTACAAAATAATTCCAAATAAATATGTCTTTCCTTATGCACTTCAACATACTCTACAATATTTGAATGGCATTATTGAAACGTGTTCGATGCTCGGAAACAGCCACAACATCTAAGCGGGTTTTTAGAGGGAATTTCGACTCTAGGTGGACTCCGACTCAACCTTTAATAAGTACGTATCAGTAACAGCCTAGGCAATAATAGGCGGCTGAAGCGTAATGCCGTTCGGTTCTATCAAAAATATCAGGTGTAGCTGCTACTCGCCGAAGGCACGACGCTGTCATATAGGGAGACTACTATTATTGATATCAAATTGACTGCAGTTTATATAAGACTATCGAAACAAATCGAAATCAAATATTTGTCCATCGCCAAATATCAATATGAGCTTGCTTTTGGAGTGTGCTACTAAATTAAAAACTCACAATTTCCAATTTGTGAACGCTTTGCTACCGAATAGCAAAATCCGTTAACCTGTGTTTGAAACCGACAATTTTTAAACATTGGGATATTAAAACAGATAAGATACGTTTGTAAAAGCTGAGTTATTTATCGAAAACAAGTAGCAAACCAGAATTTGTGGAAAGCAAACATCGTCAACAAGCTTACACGCGAAGCAAAAACACTTGACTGCTATTCCGCACAAATAAACAAAATATTAATTTAAAGTATAACCAAACAAGCACCAATTTAGTAATGGAAAAGGAATTTTGAGGTAAAGCAACTTTTCATTTATAATAAGATATGATGTTAATGAATACGTGGTTCTAGGACGCAATTTGTTCATGGCTTACCCTAATTATTTTGTTAATCAGATTATAAAGCTTGTTAGAATCGCTCGTAGAAACATCACATCAGAACCCCAGTGACTTATAGTCTTTAACAATTTATTTGCCTTTGCCGGTACATGTACACTTCTTAAAACGGTATCATCCACGAACGGTTCTCTCTCTCTCTCTCTCTGGGTACTTAATCAAATTGGTTTGATGTAACATTCCATACTTTCCTGTTTTAGACTCTTCATTTCTATGTAGGGTACCCACATCCGCCATCTGCCATTCTCTGTTTTATGTAATAGATTCTAGGACTTCCTCCGGCATTTGGCCCTTTCAAAGTACCTTCCATAATTGAGGGTAACAGGCCTCCGGTTGTAATAATGTGTCCTACGAGTTGGTCCCTTCTCTTTATGATAGATTTTCAGATTTTGGAAGTTTCTTCTGCTCTGTTTAGAATTCTTTGTTACTGACCCAAACTACCCATATCATTTTTAGCATTCTTCTACGACACTAGATTTCAAAGGCTTTTCTGTTATTGTTTTCCTATCGTCTAGCTTTAACTTACAATTACAGCAATGCTACGGTGCCTCGGAGAGTACCTAAAACCGTCGGTCCCCCTGGGTTAGTGCGCCACGTCACTAACTACCTCAAACAGGGTTAAAGTGGCAGCAGGGCGCGGAACCGAGTATTCGAATATCCCCGCAATCATTTCCCACACCCAATTTCATTTAATTTACAGCAATGCTCCAGAGATAGATTTTCAGAAATGTGTTTCGCACTTTCAGTGAAATGTTGGTGGAAGTTAGATTAGATTAGATTAGATTGGTAACCGGGAGGGGTGTCTGCTCTTTAACACTGCGGCCTCTTGGGCCTATTGTGCATGCCCTTCAATCGCTAGTCGCTGCCAAATAGGCCCTTCCCCTTTATCAGGTCTAGGAGTTTATTGATCAGGCTGGCTTGCCCTTCAAAGATTTGGTATCTTCTACGAGCTAGGGCTTCGCATTGGAATATTATGTGGGAGACTGTTTCCTCTTCCTCGCCACACAGTCTGCATATAGGTTCTTCGTTAAATAGCCCTATGTTGTGGAGGTGTTGTCTCAAGTGCCAGTGTCCCGTTACGAGTCCTGTCACTACTCCAATTTGAGTCCTACTAAGTTGTAGGACTGTTTTGGTAAGCTTGTGGGGGTGGTTACCCATCATAGTTTTACTTTGTCTTTGTCGAGGTGAGAGTTTCCAGTGTTCCGAAGGTTTGGTTACGATTCATTCGTTGACTGCTCCTCTCACTGTGGTGGAAGTTAATAACCTTTTCTTCTTGTAGAAACACTTTTTCGTCTGCTCAATTCGACTTATTATTTCTTTTTTGCATCTGCCATCTTTAGTGGTTATGCTACCTAATAACAAAATTGTTCCACCTGTCGCAGGTCTCGTCTATATAATTGTATTCGTTTATTCACATTATTAACGTAGCCGCAAACATAACCTTTGATTTATTGCTATTAACATTCATACCATAGTTGTAATATATCGTCCATCTCCCTTATTACCGTATATACAGTGAGAGCCAAAATGATTTGTTCATTTTTAATAGGAAATAACAAAAAATATATTTTATTAATCGCTAAATTACTGATAACAATCGAAAGAGGAGGCTTTGGAGATATTTTGACAGTTGTCAAAATGGTGCGTTGGAATATACAGCAACGCATATTTTGTGTTGACAATTTTATTAAATTTAGTTCAATTATTCAAACTCAACGTTTATTTCGTCAACATTTTAATGTTCGTGATGTACCGGCTCGAACTTTTATTTCGTATTGGGTAAGGAAGTGGCGAAATCATGGTTTAGTTGAGAGAAGAAAATCAACCGGGAGGATTCGC
>JABXWE010022721.1:0-34254 GCA_014611495.1 Limonius californicus
AACTAAATTGATCGTTCTAATTGGTTGCAAATTATACGAAAAAAATAATCCTACATATACAGTGCTCATCAAAAATATGGAACGTAGCAAATAAAACTGATACAAAGGACTTTTTGTAAAAATCCTGAAACACTTTGATTTTTTTACACGCACATTTCTATGTCAAAATCATTTTCCGATATTCATTTGTTCTTACGTGATGACGTCATCCTTTTATATGGAACCCCCATTCTTTTACTCCCTATTTTAACAGATCTCGCCAGTCAAATGGCGATATAAAATAACTGGTGTCGCACAAAAACATTTTTTTGGAAAAAAATACAGTTCAACAAATTCAGAATTTATTTAGAATAAAAATACCGCACCACATCTGTTTTGATTTCCGGCGTTTTGAGTTAGTTCCAGCTCTGACAATTCTTTTTCCAAACAATGAAGATCGATTTATTAAGTTTCAACAAGATGGAGTTCCCCCATTCTGATGTACAAATTCGATAGTTTCTTGACAATATGTTCCCTGATATATGATTAGGGCGGCGAGGACCATTTGACTGGCCAGCAGGATCACCTGACTTAACGCCGCTAGATTTCTTTCTATGGGGGCGAAATGGCGAGTTTATATTAGCTGACGAAATCATTTAGGCGATTTAAAGACTCGGATTCATTTAGAAATGGAAAGTATCAGACCGGAAATTATTGAGTGTGCGATACGAAGTGTTAAAATACGTGCTGCACAATGCCAACTGATTAATGGTGGGCAATTTGAACATTTTCGTTAGGTTAATTTTTTCATAATAATCTTATTTCCATTATAAATAGATTCTGAATGTTTGAATGTTTTCAAAAATAGTGTTATGTGGACCACCAATTATTTTATATAACTATTTAACTGATGAGGAGGTCTATTAAAATGAGGAGGAAAAAAATGAAGTTACTATTTCAAAACTAATGATCACGTCATCACATACTTACAAATGAATATGGAAAATGATTTTGACATAGAAATATGCATTTTCAAAAAAGAAAATCGGCGTCTGTCAGGGTGTATACAAAAAAGCATTTCATTCAGTTTTATTCGATATGTCCATATGTTTAACGCGCACTGTATAATCGGTTTTATAGTGTTACTCTTATTTACTTTTTGATTACTCTCAGAGAGACGATTACTAGTTTAACTACAAATTTTCTTCTCTGATTTGCGATATTTTACGAGTAAAACTATAATTATTAAATCATCATCATTTTAGCCCATAATCGTCCACTGCAGGGCATAGGTCTCCCTCTACCTGTCCCATTTTTTCCTTTCCTTACTTACTTACCGTCATATGCTGTCGACCCATCGCGTTGGTAGTCATGCGTGCAATATTTTGGTAGCTCTCGGTCTCCTTCTCCTCCTATGATTCGTTTCGTCCATCTATGACTTTCCATTCTAGCTCCGTGTCCCACCGAGTTCCCCTTCATTGAGACTGTCATATGTATAAAGCCATTCACTTTCGTTTGTTCCGTGATATCCCTTCTAGCCTCTTGTGACCCAACACTATCCGATCCATTTTTCTTTTTGGTACTTTTAACTTTCGAACCGACTGCTTCACCAAAGTTATTGTTTAAGTTGCATAAGTAAAAACCGGTACAATTAGTCAAAGCTGTAGTGTCAAATTTACTAAAGCCTACCCATACTTGTGTGATTCTCCTATCTATTTCTTCTATTTTGTTTCTTCTTTCAGTCTAACCCAATGCCGCATATATATACATATATACAGGGTGTCCTTTAAATGCCTTAAAAACTTCAGGTAGAATTTTTCCTTTATGAATGCTTAATACAAATCTTCAAAAAAAAGTAGGTATTTGGAGCTTAGTTTTCTTGTACGAGAGTGTTAAATTTCATATCTTTAAAACAGAATTTCATGGAAACAATAACGAGAACTTTAATGTTGCACGTATCTGCCGATAAGTGACTGACTGCCACTTGATTATGTAAAGATTAATATTGAGTTGACGCTCTAGTTGCTCTTTTGGAAGTACTGTTAAAAATGATGAATTTCGTAAATACTACATTTGACAACAGTGCAAGGCCATGGTATTGTGATGAAAAGTAGAAAATTTGTTTTTCGACATTTGTCAAAATCTAATCATGTAATGTCGGCCTACTAATTAAATTCTCCATAAATGCAAAGACATCGTCAACGTTGCCAAGTATAATATTGCTACCTGAAGCTTTTAAGGTATTTAAAGGACACCCTGTATATATATATATATATATATATATATATATATAGCTTGTAACTTTTGCCAGTGGAAGTTGAATATTTACAGTAGAAAGGTCGTTCACTCTTTCAGTTTTGTTTATGTTCATCTTCGAGCCGACCTTTAATGATGTGATTCGTAGTTGTTGCAGCATCATTTATCCAACATTTATTAAAATTATCGGAGATTAGAACGATGTCGTCAGCATATCTTAGGTTATTCAATTTTTATCAATAATTATTTATTCCTGTTTCCTTTAAAGCTGTTCTTCAGCATCACTGTAAGAAGTTTTGGGAGATAGTGACTTCATGCCTTGCTCCTCTTTCGATCTTATTCTTTTCGGTGTTGGTATGCAAGCGCATACTATATCTTTCTCCTATTCTACAGGCTGTGACAGCGTTGACGACTGCCTGTGCCTTGAACGGTATCAAAGGCCTTGTCGTAGTCCACGTAGGTTACAACTATGGGTTTCTTATACTCATTACACTTGTTCAGGTGGATGATAGGAATCGCATTTATTTGTTTGCTTATTGAGTATCGCTGTTGTAAAAGAGTGAAAGAGAGAAGACCGATAGATCTGTAGTCTTCTTCTTTGCTTTTTATTGATAGGTCCCAGACCTGTTAATTTGGTTACCCTTGTTTTTGTGACTATGACCTGCTAATTTTTGTACATGTGGTTTTTGCGTCATACTGATTTTAACTAGTCGTTGGTCATCCATTCTCTGTAGGTACGTGTTGTTTCCACATTCTCCTTCTATTTCTTCCCCATCTGACAATATCTTTAGTGTTATATCTTGCTATATATTCGTTTTTGTGTGATAAGATGATTACGGCATTGTTTCAGTCGTCTGCTTCATGCAAACATTTATTAAATAGTGAGGCTATTATCTCGCATACTTGGGTGTTAGAAGCTTTTAGCATTATACAATCTTCTCCTGACGGTCGTTTGTTTTTTAGTTGTTCCAAGACATACTCTACTTCGCTTTCCTTTACATCAGATAATTTCTACTTTTTTTTCTTTAATTTTTTTACTAGCTCAGCATACATAGTACAGTTACTGTAATAACTACCCTACACTCTTATAATATAACTACACATAATTGTCAAGTCTATGTTGAGATTACTCTTGCTTACTGTTTTCTTGCCTGGATACGAATGCGACCTGAGGTAGTTGCCTTTCCAGTCTGGTGTGAATATGCCGCTTGTCCAGTGAATATATCTCCAAAATTACATAATTGTTGATGTTGTGAAAGTATTGGTTACTAAGTTTGTGTATGAAATCTATTATATAAGGAATATCTAGAACTGGGGTAATTCCGACATTTATTATTGTAGCATCTCTGTTATTTGAACTTGATTAGATCATGTTATTCTTGATTTGTAGAATTATTTATATGATAATTACTTGTAGAATCATAGCTCACGTATAACCCTGTATATCCCCACTCGCTACGTTACCTTCAAAATACACACGGTAAACATATTAGATGGTCACATATTACAGACCCCATACTGAATATAGCGAGGAATTACTTCGTACATTTGAAGTAAAATAAAGGTTTTTTTTTACTTCTACTACTACTTCCTACTTCTGCGCATCAAAAATACAATCTCCCTTATAATACGCATGAAAGCGAGAAATAAACTACAACTAAATCAAAAATTGGTTGCTATTTCCTAAAAACTATCTGTGTAATTCCACTCGCAAAGGGTATCATTTTCCGGCAAGCTTCATAGGTTACAGGTGTAGGGGTATAATCGTTGTTCTCGCAACGTAAGCTAAGCTATACACTCATCTCCGAAACACTAACGACAACAGAAACGTTCCAAATACTGCTAGGAGGGTTACTTTCCGCAAAATAAGGAGAATTTGTTGTCTGTATGTTAGAGTACATTGGGTATTTGCCTTTACGAACCACCATCAACAACACAACGCACTGTTTGCTTTTCCGTAATCGATATTCTGCATTAATTAATAAATCAAAACAATGTCATTAATTCCAACAGGTTTTGAAAATTTCTGCTACCTTATACGTATTTCGGCGTGATACACACCAATTCGGGTAAACATTTCCAATAACAGCGAATTTAGAAGTTCAATTTGCTCGTTCATTAAAGTGTGTTTTTTAATGAATGTAAATTTTTAAAGCTTTATTTTACGTTTATCACCGTAGAAGTGTAAACATGTTATGATATTTGATGTTAATGGATGGTAGTTTAATAACAAGCATACTTAGAATTTTCTGGCTGCTTCTATATACAAGAGCGGTTATGTTCTTTGAATTTCGAATAAAAATGTTTAATTTTCTCTCCTACATAAACAAAACTACACTGCGGACAATTCAATTTGTAAATGCTTGATTCAACAATTCAAATAATAATTAGCACTTGTTGCAGCGTGGTTGTTTTATCAATTTTATCATTTTTACTCTAAAAAGGACGATATAAAGTAAATATAGTTTCCATATTTTACCGAAAGTTATTTATTATCACTACAGCGACATCAATTATTCCCCAGTTACTTACTCTCCCAACAAATTCACTTTAGAAGTAGTTCCGCAAGATTGCACAACATGATAAACTATAGCAGGTGCTTTTGAAATGTGATACTAAAATCCATATCAATTTAAAGCAAATAACATAGAGTTTCTACGTTTAATAGATTAGTTTAATTATAAAATACGGTTCTTTAAATTTCCACACACATCTATTGAGGCTAACAGAATTTAATGATAACTCCTATTTCTTTTATCAATGCTTCAGATCAATTCTTCCTTAAAAAGTTTATTTCCTACAATATTAAATTGATTAAGACAGTCGTCATAATAGCAATAAAAGTATTTACTGTTACAATAGTTTGTGACAAACAAATTAGGATATTGAAATAAATGTCATATGTTTTTTTAAATTCGACGTCAATGTGGGCCCTGAAAAGTTAATTGTGAACGTAGCACACATCAGCTGTTTCAACATAACCTCACTTGTAGTGTTTGTGGCCGTTTACTTGGATTTCTTAGCTTTTCGTAGATTTATAGCCTGCAGTTTGAAAAGACTAAATTATGTATTCCTTTAGTGAAATACGTAAGTTTGTCTTTTAAGAATCTTTCTTTATAGAACATCAATTTCACTGTCTCTAATCTCTACCTGTCATTTGTTTGTTTTTGGTAACGTCACCTCTTCAAATGAAATGGTTTTCCTACAGAAATAGAAAATCGTCTTAACAAAATTCAGTTATCAGTTAGCACCAGTTGCCACAAAATATTAAAGGAAGATAGCCACTTATATCCTTACTGTTTGCAGTCTGTACAACAATTACACGAAGCTGATTATCCTCACCATGTCGAATATTGTCCGTGGTTCCTAAATATCCTCAATGACAACCTATTGGAGAAAATTTGTTTCATGGACGAGTGCTGATTTTATTTAAATGGATACATAAATTCGCAAAACATGCGTTTATGGAGTCCAGAGAAGCCTAATTTTATCGTAGAGACACTTCTTTCCTTAAAAAATAGGAGTGTGAACGACCATTTCAAGGCGTAGAATAGTTATACCATATTTTTTTTGAAAGTAAAAATAAGACAAATCTTGTTTTTCGAAGAACTTCATGACGATGAACTCAAACTTGGTTTGTCCAACAAGACGGGGCCACTGCGCACACAACACATGATACCATAAATATAATACGAGAATTTTTAAACACAAGAATTATTAGTCAAAGCACACCAATATTTTGTGCTGGCAGATCCTGCGACCTCACGCCATGCGATTTCTTTCTGTGGACGTATTTAAAAAACTCTATTTTCCAGCAGCCAATACATGACCTGAATGAATTGCAGCACAGAATATTGGAAAAAATTAATGAAATTAATAGCCATCCGTATACGTTTCTCAATATCAGCAATGGAATTGAGTATACATTATTTGTTAATTGCAATTAATTACAATTAAGATATTATCATTTGATGCAAATTTATTGTTTATTAAAGCTATTTTTAAATTTTTGCATTTGAGTGCTTTCTTGTTAAATCTGTCTATAAAAGTAGGGTTAGGTACGTTTGTGATATGTTCGCAATGAACTTTTCAGCACCTACTTTGACGCCAAATTAAAAACAAAACACACGATATTACGCCAATTTACAGGGTGTATCAGAAATAGGTACAAATATTAAACCCGATGGTAGATTACAATATATACAAACTAGAAAAAACATTTGTTTGGCAATGGGACCCTTAAGATATGAGAAAATAATAATTGAAAATTTGACCCAAAATTCTTTGAGTACCGCAGGATAATAACAAAAATTTGAGTTCAAAAAAATGTTATGCAAAGGAGAGTAAGATAGAAGTGTAAAAAAAATTCTTATCGCCTGCCACAAACCAATACTATTAGGTAGGTCAGTAATTTCTATTCAGTTCCAAACAGCCGTACATTTACTAGAAAAGTCCAACATTTACGGGATTATGGCACGTATCAACCACAAACCCATCATCGCGGTTGTCCAAGAGCAGAAAGGGTTGTTAATGTAGAACAGCATGTCTTGGAATTAGTGGAGGAAAATCGTAGTGTTAGCACTAGTCGACTTGCATTACAAACTGGCGTTTCCCATTCTACTGTTTGGTGGATTTTGCGGGATCAGGGACTACACCCTTACCACGTTCAACGCGTTCAAGGTTTGCAACCAGCGGATTATGTACGTAGGCACGATTTTTGTGAATGGCTTCTTCAAAAGTGCGACAACCAACCAAATTTCCTGTTCAATTTGTTATCTACTAATGAGGCAGGATTTACGCAAGAAGGGGTGTTTAATGTCCATAATACCCACATTTGGTCAGTTGAGAATCCACACGAAATAGTGGAACACAGTTTCCAACAACGGTTTTCCCTAAATGTATCGGCAGGCATTGTAAGCGATCACCTTATTGGACCATATACTTTACCTCCTCGTTTAAATGGAGCTCTGTATTTACACTTTCTCAACGAAGTCCTACCAGAATTGCTTGAAAACGTATCTTTAGACACACGACGTAAAATGTGGATTTTGCTTGATGGTGCTCCGCCTCATTATGTTAGGGATGTAAGGGAATGGTTAAATAATAACCATCCTGAATGGTGGATTGGACAAAACGGGCCGGTTCCATAGCCAGCTCGTTCGCCAGATTTAAATAGTTGTGATTTATTTTTGTGGGGCTACCTGAAACAGTTAGTTTATTCTACGCCAGTGAACACAGTTGGGGAATTAAGGGTACGCATTAAAGACGCTGCCGATAGGTTTCGGCAAGATCCTACCGTTTTCGCAAGGATACGTAACTCAATGCTTCGACGTGCAGAAGCTTGTGTTCTCAGTGGTGGTCGTCATTTTGAACATTTATTGTGATCCACTTTTCACTTTTGAGGTAAACTGTTTTTTATGTTTTTTGTTCATATATGTTAAAATTGATTTAAACAAATGATGGATATTCTGAAATAAATTAGTACTTTTTTAAATGCTTTGTGCGTTTGGAGCTTTTTTTGCATGAAGCAGCACTTGTTTATAATTTTTATACCCCATGATAAAGTGGAAACGCAAAAATTTAGTTAGCGGTAAATGAAATTCTTAAATGCCTTCTAATTACAAAAATGTCCAACTGCTTCAATTAAACCTTGACCCCTCCCAATTCCGTAGTTTATCACAAGCCAATTAGGTAATAACCTTCTACAGCTTAAATGCATTTTCTATGTATCATCAGCAGTTCTCAAACAAAAGTTTATTTTATTTTTTATTCAAAAAAAATAAACAATTTTTTTTTGAAAAATGAATAGTACCATTGAATTCTACTTGAGCCAATCTATTACTGGTTTAAATATTTGTACCCATTTTTGATACACCAAACAACTTATTATTATTTCACGACCCAATCAATTTGAAACCGTCTCGTTCACAGAACACAAATTAAACCGGAAACTATTCATAAAAATCATATTTTCCTCATGAACGAAACTTAAACGAAACAGCTTTAATCTTGCAAATTTCTTGAATTATGGAACTAAACTAAGACATGCTGATTTACAAAGTAACCTTTTGTGTTCGCACTTTTCTCGATAACTTTAAGATTTATATTTATTCTTTAAATGTAGCAAACATACTAGAAAATGAATGAAAGGAATTCGCTCCTGTTTAAGTAACGAAAAATTTAATTTCTCTTTAGGAAGAGGTTTTTGCAGCAGCGCAGAATTTCTGAAATATTTTTAAGGAATTTAATATTATTCTTTATAAGTCACAGGCTTCTATTTATCGTAATCTTAGACAAATTATAATTTAGGTGTAAATCTTTCAAAAACACCCTGTATATAATACGTTTTGCTGGTCACCAAATTCTAAGAATGGCCTATATACAGTAGCTTTGAAGAATCTTTGTCCCCTAATGTTGCGTACTGTAATGAAAGCATATCCGAAAATGTTCTACAGTTCCACTCTGAGATCTTAAACAAACAACGTACACTAATGTATGACCTAAACTCATATTTAGTTATGGTTGCTGCATTGAAACAGCTTCATCTGTAAATCAACAAAACTGTCAAGAAGGCTATTTTGGGTACGGAAACTAAAAACCACACAATAGCATCAACATTTAATGGGACTTCTATGTATTTTCACTTCGATGCTTTGCTCATAAACGTAAAGGCCGACATTTGAAAGCCGCCTAATAGTTAAATACTACTTCAACCAGAAGCTGAATACCAGACGATTTATAAAATCCACCTTAGGCCCGACAAGTATGTGCGGAACGTTCGGTACATCAAACAGGAGAGGTTTTCCTTACGCTTTTCTCCTTTGTTGTCTCAGGAGGTTCCGAGTGCACTCTAACTTGATTTTAAAGTAGCGTAGAAACCAGATTTGGAAATAGATTGTAAAAAATACATATAACCTGAAGAAAGCCTCTTATTTCCAAACTAAATTTTGTTGCATCGTTGATGCAAAGTATAGTATTAAACGACATATCGCTAGCATTTTCTTATTGTATGTATAAACGCAGGCAGGATGCTCTTTCTTAAATTCCCGACAAATAAACGGGTAATTGGGAAATTGGAAATAAAAATTAAATACGTACTTATCGATGTACGATATCAAATATTTGCATGCAATAAATTTTAACAACCAAATCTTCGGCTATAATCGTAAAACTTCTCATTTACGACGACGTATTTTCCAAAAGCAGCACATTTTATGTACTTTCCTAACACACCGGAGGCGGAAAATAATTCACGAACACTGATAAAGGTACTAAATAAAGTCGCGAATGAAACGGCGAACGAACGTGTTCGTATATGCGATCTTCCCTATTGTTCGTTCTCTCATATATGGAATTCTTCACTATCAGCTCGTTTTCATCCCAGACGGTTAAATAATTTTCTAGAGATTAGAAGTAACTTTTTAGTACGCGCTTTTAAATTTTTACATTTCAGCTTGAAATAGGAACTGCAACGAGAACGCGAAGCATGCTTGGAATAAGTAATTTAAAGGGGAATTATTTCATGCACGTAAATGTAGCAGAATTAAAACGCTCACGTAATAGCACCTTAAGTGAAATTAGCGCATATTATCACCTCAGACATTGCGGAGTTAGGTGTTAATTGGAAGAGATTGTGACAGTTTCGTTGTTCCGTTCATAATCACAAGGTGATTATCAGCCGTTATTGCAAGGAGTTGCTCACTTTCCATCAAATGCTAGAAAATTGCTTCTCATAACGATCAGCTCGAGATTTATAATACCTCATCTAATGAAAAATTCCATAAAACGATTTTTTAGAAAGTTAAAAACGATTCTGAAACCTCCAAGGAGGAGTCAGACTTTTCCATGCTTTTTGTGGCATGATCTATACCAGAAGATATATCTTTGTAAATGTCCAAAATGTTTAATTTTTCTACATTAAAGTATTTGTTTTGCCATCCGCGTTATGAATAAAATGCTACACAGAAAACTCAGGAGAAAAATGACGAATAAAGAAGATAACGAAGACCGATGTTTCTCTCTTAATCCAATTTACAATGATGTATAGTTTCGTAGGGCTATCTCATACAGTCAGCTGGCAATTTTGTAAAATAATCACCATGTATGATGGATGTACAACGAAGCCTTCTGTATGAACTAAATGTTACGTAAAATATGCAAATTAGTTTGGTCAGTTACAAACCAAAATTAATTAATTGTCATTTATAAAAAGAAAACTCGTTATCTCAAAATGTACTAAAATTTCCACAACAGGAAATCACTTTAGGTTTCGTGGCCTACTTGATAAATGTTACATGTAAATAATAAAACCCCGGAATAGTAGAACAAAACTGCAGCCATTAAGCGGAAGAATTCCTTTGATAATTCCAAACCCCTATTCTAATATTTATTTCCGTCCGCAGATAACGTCAGTAATATTTATATTCTCTTCACGAGAGACGTCGTTTACAATAAAAATATGAATACAAATTACCAATACGTAACGAAACCTACAAATTAGTTTTCTTTGTTTTGCAAACCTGTTCAAGCTCCCTTCAAAAGCTGTTCTCGCTTGATGTAATATTGTGTTCGTAAATCAACTATTGTGCGAACGCGATTTTTGAAGGATTAATAGCATTTCTCGGCTTTGCGGTAGTATAGAAATTCAAAATGTAATTTTTTATGCCTTAATAAAACTCACAATTTGAGTCTCAACGACGCCGAAATTTGAGCTAAAAGGTTTTATTGTACAAAACGGTTGTTATATGTAGTTAAGAAGACTTGTAAGTCTGAAAACAAATTCTTCTGAAGACCATCGTTTGATACAATTTTTAGAATAAGAAGTTTAAAGGTATTAATGTTTAATGCAGCTATAACAATGTCATGAAAATTCGCAATATAAGCCTTATCGACCTCGAAATTTGAGCAAGAAAGGTTAATTGTACGAACCGGCTGTGATTAGATACAAATTCCAGAACAACACGTTTAAAGGTATTGTATTTTAACGCAGTTATTATGATAGAACATGAAAATTCGCAATATAAGTTTAAATGACCAACGATATGCCATGAAAACTCGTAGTTTAAGATTAAATGGTCAATCATATATCGTGAAAACTCACACGAACCGGCTGTGATTAGTTTAAATTGCCAAACAAACGTGATTGATGCAATCATGATAAACATGAAAATTCGCAGTTAAGTTTAAATGCCAACGATATGCCATGAAAACTCGTAGTTTAAGTTTAAATGGTCAATTCACAATTAAAGTTTAAATGGCCACCAATATGCCATGAAAACTCGTAGTTTAAGTTTAAATGGCCAATCATATGTCATGAAAACTCACAATTAAAGTTTAAATGGCCACCGATATGCCATAAAAACGCGTAGTTTAAGTTTAAATGGCCAATCATATGTCATGAAAACTCACAATTAAAGTTTAAATGGCCACCGATATGCCATGAAAACTCGTAGTTTAAGTTTAAATGGCCAATCATATGTCATGAAAACTCACAATTAAAGTTTAAATGGCCACCAACATGCCATAAGAACGCGTAGTTTAAGTTTAAATGGCCAATCGTATGTCATGAAAACTCACAATTAAAGTTTAAATGGCCACCGATATGCCATAAAAACTCGTAGTTTAAGTGTAAATGGGCAATCATATGTCATGAAAACTCGCAATTAAAGTTTAAATGGCCACCGATATGCCAAAAAAACTCGTAGTTTAAGTTTAAATTGCCAATCATATGTCATGAAAACTTGCAATTAAAGTTCAAATGACCAATGATATGCCATTAAAACCCATAGTTTAAGTTTAAATAACCAATGGTATGTCGTGAGAACCCGCAAATTAAGTTTAAACGATCAACGATATGCCATGAAAACTCGTAGTTTAAGTTTAAATGACAAATGTTATGTCATGAGAACTTGCAAATTAAGTTTAAATTTTCAACAATATGCCATGAAAACTCGTAGTTTAAGTTTAAATGACAAATGATATGTCATGAGAACTCGGAAATTAAGTTTAAATTCTCACCGATATGCCATGAAACTTGTAATTTAAATTTAAATAACCAATGATATATCATAAGAATTTGCAATAAAAGTTTAAATGGTCAACGATGTGCCATGAAAACACAGTTTAAGTTTAAACCGCCTATGATGGCATGAAAACTTGCAATTAAAGTTTAAATGGCCACCGATATGCCATAAAAACGCGTAGTTTAAGTTTAAATGACAAATGATATGTCTGAGAACTCGCAAATTAAGTTTAAATGGTCAAAGATGTGCCATGAAAACTCGTAGTTTAAGTTTAAACGACAAATGATGTTATAAAAACTTGCAATTTAAGTTTAAACGACGTAAATTTGAGAAAAATAGTTTCGTTATACAAACTGGTTGTATACTTAGGTAAATATGTAGATCTCGCAGTTAATTATTAGCAACTTTCGATACAGATTTTAATACAATGCGTTTAAAGGTATCAGCTTTTATGATATTCCATGAAAACTCGCAGTTTAAAACTAAATGACCAATGAAATGCCATGAAAACCCGCAATTTAAGTTTAAACGACGTCGGAATTTGAGCAAGAAAGTTTTATTATACAAATGGTTGTTATAATTAAGAACACCTGTAGGTCTGACAATAAAGTATATCTTTAATAAGCAGCTTTCTATCCCAAATTCAATACAATACGTTTAAAAGTATTAGTTTTTAACGCAGCTTTCATGATATGTTATGAATACTCGCAGTTCTAAACGACATTGGAATTTGAGCAAAACATTTTATTATACGAAACGGTTGTTACAGCTACGAAAACTTGTACGTCTGGCAATTAATTGTTCCTTTAAGGAACAGCTTTTGATACCAGTTTCAATTCGTTTAAGTCTAAACCACAATGATATGTCATGAAAACTTGCAATTTAAGTCTAAAAGACGTCGGAATTTGAGCAAAAAGTGTTATTATAGAAAACAGTTGCTACAGTTAGGAAAACTTGTAGCTATGCCAATTAATTGCCCTTTAACAGGCAGTTTTCAATACCAATTTCCGACTAACAACTTCAAAGGTAAAATGTCAGTCTTTAGTGTGCACGTAATGTTATGCTATAATAATTACAATATTTAAAATTAACTAACACAGCTTTCATCACATGTCGATGTCTTACCAATTTCTACAAAATGTACTGATCGTTTTGCTTGTGAAGCTCACACTTTAATAAAACACTGTAATAAATAAAATGATCAGCGCAGTTTCTGTTTAGATGCAATTATTATACGACATTACTAAATAGCTTATTAAGAACCACAACACTATGAATGGCACTATGCTACATAAGCCGTTAATTCAGCATAACCAGGCACTTATGCTCCTACCGTTACTTTAAAAATACATCAATCCTGATTGCAGACAACTATTTATTCCAGCAAAATTTATTTGTCAATTGAAGAAGAACCATAAATTACGAATAAAGCTGATCCAAAACGCCCAAACCCATTATTGTACAAACAAGAAAATCTTACAAGCTCCAAAATTACTAGACTAAACACGGTAATCAAATAAAAGAGATTGGTAGATATATTCAATAATTAACTTAAAACATAATTTCTAACAGAACTGCCAACCAAAAATATGACCCACTAAAACACCACTACTACCAAAACTGGCAAAACCCACAATTGTTAACAAATTTGTTTACATTTCAGTTAATGTGAGTTGTAATACAATGGAAATGCACACACCGCATATCTGTTTGTGTTGGTATATTACACTAATTACATTAAGCGGTCGATTTTTTCCATTCAACAGAGGAAATATAACTGATTTAAAAAATCATCATTAATATTGATGCAATACATATGATTATGGAAGCCCTCTACAGAACTGTTATAATTATGTAAAATGTTCTACCTTCTGCTTATATTAAATAGGTAATGTAAAAATATAGGCACAAAAGTCTGATATTACGTAAAAGGCTCATTTAATGGTTTAATCATTATCGCATTTTCATTCATTAGGATACATTACCACTAGCTTTGGCTTACATCGAATTGATTAAATAATGCACTAAAGATAGCGACAAAAGGCTTACATTATTGACTGTAGGGGTAGTCCTTCTCTTAAATTAATCAAGGTCAGTTGGGACCGTTCTCGTTTAAACAATTAATTAAGGTCGTGAAAGATCGTTTTCGTTTAAACATGGCACCTACCAACCAATTTTGCGGAACTTTTCACTATTTCAAGAATGTCTTAAAGTCGTTAAAATTTTATAAAAATGTGTGAAAGTTAAGTCACTTCCATGCTAATAATTTTTCCGATAGTTCAGGAGTTTTTCAAATAAGTACCTCGCTAAGACCTTAAGAATGAATTCTTAATAGGTAATTTGCAAGAGATGTGAACACACTTATGCGGAACTTATATAAAATCTTTAATCCCGCGTCGAGGCTGCGAACTGCGTTAACGCTAATGTTCTCCCTTAACACCTTAAGCCTGTAATCTCGACCTAGACGCATTATACATGCGGGAACAATGACTAAGTCTGCAGAACATGGATGAGGAGATTTTAAAGCATTATGTAAGACTCACCGGAGTTGGGCTGATTGTCGCTATTGGGACGAGCTGAAGGAGCTCCATCACGGGCCTCCACTTCCAGAGCGTATGCACCCTGCTTCTCCCTGTCGAACACGACCTTTGTAAATACTTCGCCGGTCTGCTGATTGATCTCGAAGAAATCCTTCCCCTCGTTTCGTGGTGAGTCCACGATAAAGTAATAAACCTAAAAGAGGCGCGTCTTTAGACAAGTTGTGATGACGGGCCAAGACTGATTACATGCCTGATTGTTTGGGAAGGTTCCGTCCTTGTCTATCGCATTCACTTGGGTTACTTTGGTTCCTATGGGCTCCCCTTCAAGTACTGTTTCCTGCTCGCGCTCGGTGAAAAGCGGGATCTCGTCGTTTACGTCTTCCAGCATAATGAACACTGTCGCTTCCGAGGCTAATTGCTGAGCCCCATTATTCTAGAAACAGAACTTTAAGCAAATGGCTCTTCTAACATGTTGTCTTAGTAAGTATACCTCTACGCGAATGGTTAAGTTATACTCCTTAATGGTTTCAAAGTCTAAAGGGTGATTAACCTTGATATCAGCCCAAGTAAACCCGTTATCTGGTCTTTGTTGCAGATAAAATGTATGGTACTTGTTGGTCTGCGACGTGGAACCCGGCATCAACCGGTAGAAGACTGTGGGGTTATTTTCGATGCCAGAGCTAAGCAAGTAACCAATGTTATAGCATTTGTTCTTAAAGATTACTAAGTTTAAGTATATACTACCAAAAATACTATCAGGTGTTCACGAATCAAAAAGCAAAACTTGTTTCAAAAATTGACATGGCTTACAAAAATAATATCAGCCACATGCAAACCGAAAAAAATAGTTTCACTAAACCTATTGTTACCAGATGCACATGCAGTCCATCAAGTTACCCAGATTGAACTAACATCTAACTGAGGCATCCACAACTCGCATGTGTCTTTGAACAAACAAAAATATCTAAATAATTTCTAAGGGATGAATCATGCAAAAAAAAGGTTTTGCAAAAACTTGACTGATCTGGTTGTGGATGCCCAGCGTAATTCTGATCTTATATGTCTGAACTAAGTATGTATCTCAAAAAACAAAGTTAGGTATGTGTAGTACATGATACGCGTTTTGCAACAGATTAGTACCTCAAGATCAGATCATCCGGATTAGTTATTTATTGTATAATAAGCTTGCTTCTGAAACGAGACTGTGACGTTAGGCGCACTTATAATTACTAAATGAGATGATGGATAGAAAAGAGCGCTGAATGTTGTTGAAGTGTTGCATTGACCCTGATGCCCCAAGCCAGTGAGTTGCGTGTGGTGCAGGCGTCAACAACATTCAGCCATAAGGAACGGGAGGACTACACATCTAGAGCTACAGGAGTCGAGTATAGGATATGTGGACACGAGGCCGGGGGCGCGTGCTGACCCCTGATCGGGTGAAGCGTGCACAAACAGACCACGGTGCCGTGCAGCGGCGTGCTGCCGCACGAGCAACACACTGACGGTCACAGACCTGGCTTTGACCGACACGACTTTAGCCCCGACCGGGAGGTTCTCTCTAATGTAGATGGGCCCGTAGACCACGTGGTCCCAGACGGGCGGGTTGTTCGCGCGGTCCACAACATCGATTTGTACTTCCACGGATCGGGACAAGGGCGGGTAGCCTTTGTCTTGGGCCGTGGCTTCCAACTTGTACGTTTCTCGCTAAGCACGCGTGGGAACATAAGTAGTCGTGTTAGTGATGGACATACGGGCAGGCTGGCAGGTGGATAGGCTCCTGGAAGGAATACGCCCCGACACCCGGAACCGGAAACCCACTCGCGACCCCCCGCCCGCGGGGCCCAGGGTGTCGCAGCGTCGTTGCAGCACCTCTATACCAACCTGGCTTTTACGGAAGTCACTACTGTACCCACTGTGACATTTTCTTTGATGTGAATGGGGCCGTACATATTCATGTCCCAGAGCGGCGGCTTATTGTTCCTGTCTACGACGTCTAATTCAACGTCCACGTCCGCATAGGAGGGCGGCACGCCTCTGTCCGAGGCCCGCACACGCAGGCGGTACCTGTCTCGCTAAATACGGGCACGGTCAGGTCAGGGCTCATGGGAGTAACCAAACAGAACACACTCAATCAAACGTAATGTGAACCAAAAGAAATAACTCAATCACACAACAGAAATGAACAAAATCATAGGGCAGATTCTGGGCAACACCGCCTGGTGATACCCGGGCCTGCCTCAGCGATATCAGAGAATATCCAAGCAGTGTGAATATATCTCTAGCCGATTATATAGATACTGAAATTAATATTTAGTCACGTCAACGAAAACGCCGACTGCACCAGCTACGGCGCTTCTACGTATAATACACCTACTTACTGGATAACATCCCTGTTGCCGTGGGCAGTGGTTACGCCGAAGAACAGAAAGGTGCAATTAAATAAAAACCAAACGTATAGTACATTAACAATATAAAAGAAATATTAAGCAGGCATTACATGCAAAAAAAGTTTCAAAAAACATTGGTTGGGCGGGAGCAAGGATGTGCAAAAAGTCTTCGTTGCTAAACGACCTTCAAAAACCGTTGGACGTTTCTTTTTGTTAATTGTTAGTACGCCGCCCCATACACAGGTCAAAAATGTCACAATGTCTAAGCGGCGCAAGAGAGCCGAGCGCCCACCCCGGGTTTCAAAAACCGGCCTCTCACGACACTCGTGACCAAAATGCAATACTACAAGTTAGAAACTCCTCCTGTAAAATCACTCAAAAAAAATTGTAAAAACAGCTTCAAAAACACTCCAAAAAACAGGTTAAAAACTGTAGCCACCTCTCTGCTGGCTGGCCTCAAAAAACAGGATACAGCACCTGGCAGAAAGAGCATTAAAAAACAGCCCTCCTTGCCAATTCAAAATCTTGCTCGGCGAAAAAACTTGTAAATTCAGAGTATGTAGTAGGGGCGGAAATTAATCCATCTGGATTACGCTGTTAAGCGTTTGCATGAGTCGTACAAGTTCCTCGCCCAGCAACCGTAGATTGATTCACAATAAAAAAGATTAAATCAATTGTACAAAGTACATTATGCAAGGTGTGCCGTATAAAAAAAAACTTAGTCAATAAAGATTAGATCAGTGCAATCGATCTGTCGAGAGATCAGAGCAACTCAAATAAAGGTGCGCTGAAAATGAAGAAAGAAGCAGCTATCCACTCGTACCTAAATCTGCTGGTCCTGGAACTGAAATCTCGCACACAAACACACAGCACTCGCTCAATCTAGCCTACCCGTTTTGTGATCGCATCAGACACTTACGTCCAACGGCTTTTTTAGCACTATCCAACCGGATTCGGGTTGTATTTCGAAGTACTCCAGGTCCAATGCGTTCGAACCCGCACTCAGCGAATATACAATTGCACCATTATTATCGGCATCCTCGTCCGATGCCGATACTCGCAGAATATTTGTGCCAATACTGGCATCTTGCTTCACATTCTCTACGTATTTCTAAAACAAATGCATTTTAATAAGAACAAGTAATGGAAAGTTTTAACCAGTAACTAATCAAAGCCCTACCTGTCTATCAAATAGGGGAGGATTGTCATTAACGTCCGTTATTTCAACCGTGAAAGAACAAACGCCTTCCAAGGATGGTTCTCCTTGGTCAGTCGCTTTGACGGTAACCGACACGAATTTACCGTCGTCGCCCTCACGATCGAAAACTTTATTGGTGGAAACTTCTCCAGTCTCCTCGTCCACCGTGAACTTTGTTCCCTTTTGATTAGGTTGCTGAACAATAGAATACTTGACTTGTCCGTTGACGCCCTTGTCCTCGTCAGTTGCGTGAACTTTGATAACTGGCGAACCGTTAGGAGCACCTTCTTCTACTTTAGGATAATAAGTACCGCAGTCCTTAAAAATTGGTTTATTGTCGTTCACATCCGTAATAAAGACTACAACTACAGCAGTGCTAGTATGAATGGTTTTATCACCATCGACACAACAAGAACCGTCATCCATAGCCGTTACATTCAATTCGTATTTATCTCTGTCCAAGGAAATCGATTTCCCGTGAAGTCTAATTACACCTGTAATCTCCTCGATGACAAATTGTCCCGAACTGGTTCCTCCACCAACAAATCCAAATCTAACATTGTCCCCGTCTTTATCAGATGCTACCACAGTTGTGACTAATGTGTTGGGGCCGGCATTCTCATCAACATTCGGTGTGTAGACTTGCTGGGAAAACTTGGGTTCCTCGTCGTTTTTATTTTTTGTATAAACTCTCACGGTCGCAGTTCCAGTTTTAGCGGGTTCTCCTTTATCCTTGGCGGTTACAACAAATTCGTAATACGCATTGTTATTGTCGGCATCTAACTGTTTATTGTTCGATATAATGCCGCTGGGATCAACGCTAAAATGATCGTCCGACACTATGTATTCTATTTCAGCATTTGCCCCGCTATCGCTATCCATGGCTTTTACTTTGAGGATGCTTGTTCCTAGTGGAATGTCCTCATCCACATTATGTGCTTGATAATCCGGTAACTCGAATTTAGGTGCATTGTCGTTAACGTCTGTCACACGGATCGTCAGCTGCAATAACATAATACAGATATCGGTACAAATGAAGAAATGCAAACTAGATAATATAGTCAAATACCTCGACAGACGTAGAAAATCCTCCAGAATCCTCAGTAGCTGTCACCACTAATGAATAGACGTGTGGTTGCCTCAAATCTTCAAAGTCGAGTTCCTTTGCTAATTTGACGATTCCCGATGTCGGACCTATGTTAAATGTACCAGCACCCTGCCCTTGTGCTTTCAAAGTGTATCGTATTTCGCGGTCAGCGAAGGACTTTGCTTTGACGGATATTATGCTGAAATTACATGGTCATTAGTAAATTTAGTAACATGTACCACATATCATATTCAAATTCTATTATTATGTGAAACCTTTTAGATATGGCAGCGTTATTGTTTAAAGGATCTTTCAGCGACATTGCTGGTTTACGCAACACCCACTACTGAATCCATCATCAGCATCAGATGTTAAGCCTATTTGGCTGACGCTATTAAACTCAAAATTAAATGTTACAATGTGTTACGATTGAAATCAAACACATAAAGACTATTTTCTAAATCAAACTGACTAATCATGAAATCAGCAACTCTAAAAACTGGTCTAAATACAATTAAGTGAGTCAGTGTTAAATAATATAATAATTTCAGTATACTAGCTAAGCAGAACAATTTTCTTCTTCATTGTATTTTCGGCATGCACCAACTATATTTATTATTTTGTTTGTATCAGTAATATCCCAAAATAAATAGTTTTCCAATGTATAAATAGACATAATATCTATCATGAACTAAATTCTCTACATAACTATTAGCCAACAGACTTAATTTCAATTTAAAATTACGGTCATAAATAGTCTGTAGTACATATGCAAAGCTTTCGTTTAACTAAATGACTAAAGAAATAAAACAAAATACATGGGTATTTGTAAAATTTACGCGCTTCGTACCAATTATGTACTGTACATACACACGAATCGCAAACGGTTGCTAAAACCATGATATTTTGTAAAATTAAACATTTTTATACAGAATTTAATGTTAAGTTGCTTGTAATTGATTAGGATAACCCTTTGAATTAATTCTTTTCCTTCCGCGTTTCTTCTTTATACTGTCACCGTTATTTATTTTACAATCAAGTTATAAAAGGAGCTAATTAACTCTGTAACAAGTGCTTACAGATTTTTCCTGCAGAATGTGCCTTAAAATTCAGAAAGATTTAATTTTAGGTTACATACCGAAACCTAAATTATTGTAACATTTCATTGGGTTAATTTGTCGTTAGCACAAGAACATTTCAATAATTAATAATAAAGACACTTTTCACATCCAGTATTACTACAGCTATATTATAACGTAAAAATACTGTTTTTCTGTATCTATAGCCAAAAAATAAGATAATTTTGTTACACATTTATAAAAAAAGTATCCTGCATTATAAATGGTTGCTAGTTTGCAACTAAATAATTTGAAATACAATAACTAAAAATTGCTTTTCGTAAACATTCTCAAAAAATTATTCACTAACAGTAGACACAGAACTGACTATCACTAGATGCTAACTTCCCTACTGCTAGGAACCCCTTTAACAACAAATGTATTTGCTTATAGTATTTTACGATAGTCATACTGATTGTAAATAGTAATAAACAAGCTAAAAAAACTAACAGCAGGATGTATAGGTAATGTTTCTTAATATTTGTCATCCCAAAACAAAATACCCTAACATAGTTGCTTTGTTGCCACTCATTTATATACAATTCCACAATGTTTAGTAAGTGATGTAATTGTCAAAAACAACAATACTATATGATATTGCCAAAGAATAAAAGTGTTTAATACATTTAGCAACGATTCCCCCTTGTAACAATTTAGAAGTTGTTTATTATCTTTCTATGAACACTGTTCTTAATTGTAATATTATACATAATGTTGTACAAGCTATCAGTGATATACGATAGTGTATCTGTAGATGAACACAATCAGAATGTTTACCTATAGGATTGTACTTAAACAATAGGTAAAACTTCGAAGGTTTTATCATGAAAAGAAATTCATACATAAAACTCTAATAATGCAAATTCGAGTACGAAAAAGTGAAGTATTTGAAAAACATTCGTATTTGCATACACAGCAGCTAGTTAGAAATTCATAGCCAGAAAGACCTCAAATTACTGCTAAATTGGGGGTTGCCTTGAAATGCTTCCAATATTAAAGTCAATCGTTTCAAGAGTTAATTTGAAAGTCAATTTTTCCAGTTCGCAGCGTGCTGTATTTCTCATTTCTCTCTCAAAAATATCTGAAATTTTATTATACTTTTTGAGAGTTTCTTTGTGGAATTACATTTCGTTGATACGGTGCGATAAAAAAACTTATCGGGATCGCATATGCAGCTACAATTGGACATGTGGTTTTTATGACGCTGTAATCGTAAATTTTTATAATCAACAACAGTAGCGATATCTTTTAATCGCACTGTACGATCATAAATTCTCTTAGATAGAGATAAGCAACTTTCTAAATCTCTTCCGCCCGCAAAACTCATCCAACCCTGTCGTACACGGAAATGGAAAACCATTCTTAATGTAAATTTAAAGATAAGAAAGTTTGAGCACAATCATATCTTAAATTAGACGGTACTATCCGTAATCGACCAACTAAATGCAACCAAGTTTTCTCATATGGGTTTCACATAAATGTGGATGGAAGGATTAAAGTGCTTTACTTAAAATGCACCAACGGTGCTTGTGCATTCGCCCGGAGATCTCCAGATCTCTAGTAAATTAATTTCGTAGAAACTTATTTAATATATTGGTACTTCCATTAGATTTACGGCTAACAAGGCAAAAACTTTATTTAGTTTGTGATTTTAGCTATCCTGGAATAAGCCAACATTATGGAAGCAATTACCAATTATAGCTGCTATCAGCTTTTTATGGGTCCATAAAAGCTTTTTAATTAGGTCATTAATCAAAACAAAATTAATTTAATATTGAGTTCAAGATGAAAAGTTCAGTACAATGCAATATTAGGAGGGATAACGCAATAACGCTGCCTTATAACTTTTTTTTATAAATGGTTACACATTCATAATTTGTTATGAAATAACATGTTATGTTTACATATAATGTATAACTTATCCTTCACGTTGAATACAACAGTAAATTTTATATTTTATTTTTAATTTAAATGTAAATGACTATTCTAACCCTACCCAAATACAATTCTTGATAAACATAAAGGAAACCCTGTGGATATTAAATATTCCTGGAATACCTAAATACAACCACAATACTAACTCGGAATCTTTCTTCTGATTTTCAGGAATTTCAGCTTCATAACTTGGCATATAAAACTGAGGAGCCCGTTTGCCGCCGACAATAGATAGCCGCTCCTCGGGTGTGGACTGGAATCGTCGTTCGTCAACCCTTCCGTTCTGATCTTCTGCTTTGACGTATAACACGTATTCCATATCGAGCTGAAAAAGGTCCGTTCCCCTGGTTCTGACGACTCCAGAACGCTCATCGACTTCAAATCTTCCTCCTGTCCTATCCCTCACGATGAAATAGTGGATATTGTGATCGGTGTCGGGATCCCTTGCCTGGAGAGTGAAGACAGGAGTGTTTGGGGGCGCGTTGAGTTGGACCACAGCTTGCATGGGTAAAGGGCGATTGATGAAGTAGGGCGGCTCGTCGTTCACGTCTCGCACGAGGATTATTACACGTTGGTTGTCGGTATCTGCATAAAGCATGTTTCCGGTTAGTTTAAAGCTTATTTCCGCAGTTTTATTGTGTGTGTTCTAGTCTGTGAGATTCACTTTTTTCAGTGTACATGTTTAACAAAACAATACTACACATGTGTGAACAACGTGTATTCATTTATTGTACATGCATGTAATATATAATAATATATGATCAAGGAGGTGTGCTTCCCTAAGAGTTCATTTCGTGTCTAAGGTTCATATCAATTTTAGGTTGAATTACTGGTATTCTATCTTTCATGACAATAATTACGCTACTGTATGCACAAGCAAATTCTTTAACATATGCTACTGGTCAAAACAAATTATATTTTACTAAGAACTTACTAATAGAGAACTCGAAGGGGGGATTTCCTAAGATACATTAAGGTTGATTTTTCAATATACTCTAAATATTTCCTTTACGATCGATTAAAACTTATTATGTTTTATTTTAAATAGTTATTTAGGCTCTATCCAACTCGTTAATCAAGAAAATGGTCATTAAAAATCAAAACATTAATAAATATATTTTTTTAAACGAAAATCATACGTTTTTGCTTACTAAATTTCGCATAGAGTGTATTACTTTTTTATTTTTGCCTCAAAACTAATGCCAAAACAGCACAAAGATTGCCTCTTTTCAAGATTTAATGAACAAAACTGAATTTAATACTGAGTACGAATTAAAAATAATATTAAATTGAGCAAATAAAGATTGCGAATTCAAATGTACTCAAACTACCAATACAGTTAATTATCACTGTTGAACCATATTTGTTTCCTAGTCCTAGTTAAAACAATAAGTTTATTTTTTAACAGTTTTATGGCTAGACCAAATGTTTTTGATATTGTGGCTTTATTTTTAAATTGGAAACAAAACTAATGTCCTATTCAGAATTTAATACACTGTTAATAAATAGCAAGCACTAACTACACACATGCGCTCCAGAAAACATAGTTGAAAATGTATATTGCCAAGCATGCCAAATAATAGAAAAAAGAGAAAACCTCTTTCACTGTTTATGCTAAGCTTCAGAAACGGCGAAGACATTAAAAAATATATGAGATAAAAGGAATACTAGGCATACAGGCTGAAATAGAACCTCTAAGAAAATCAAAACTAGTCTCACAATGCAAGAAATGCCAAACTTATGGACACACTCAAAGATTCTGCAACAGAGAATCAAGATGCGTGAAACTTGCTGGAAACACCAAACAAAAAAGAAAGCAAAATGAATGAAAACAGCGACCCAAAATGTGCCAGCTGTGACGAAGCCCATCCAGCCAGCTACAGACTATGCGAAGTAGTCAAAAGGATGCAAAATATATTAAATGAAACAACCAAAACAAAATAAAAAAAGGAAGAAATCAAATAGACCGTGGTATAGATAGAACCCAAAAGCATTCCCAGCACTACCAAATACTAAAGAAAGGAAGGAATATTTGTAGAAAACGGAAGTTTCGACAAACCAACTATTACGAACCCTAACAACCGAACTTGAACAACAGGAAAAAAAGTTCGAGCAAACGGAAAAAATGTATAACCAATCTCTGAGAGATTAATAAACGTTGAAGGAAATAGTAATAAAGCTACTTCAAAGAAGACATTAGAGCAGCTGCACGCAATGCAAACGGTATTCAGTAATATCAAAACGAGCTACAAGTATTCCTAGATACGCAAAAATTGATATATGTCTCATATTATAACAGTATAAAATTTAAAGGATATAAAACCTATCACACTGTACATCCACCAAGCACTGCTAGAGGGCGAAGTATGGTAATAATAATAAAAAAACACGCTACGAAGAAAGCAAATATAAAATGGAAGAGATACAAACTGCAGTTGTAACTGTCAAAACAGGAGGGTAAAAGATTACCGTTGCAGCAATCCACAGCCAACCAACACATAATTAAAAAAAAATTTTTTTGTGCTTGTTACAAAGCTTGGGAGAACAATTTATCATAGAAGAAAAATTGGAAATACAGCTAAGTAGCTCGGAATGAACTTGAATACCAAACTGAACTGAAAGGAGCATATAAAGAAGAAAAGAGAAGCACTAAGCTCTCAACTTTCAACACATAACGAGTTCTTCTGTACAACCAAGTTTTAAAACCAGTATGGAAATACGGTTGTCAATCTTGGAGCTGAGCCGACAAAACCAATATCAACCAAATTCAAAATTTTCAGGATAAAGTGCTAAGAAGTATCGTAGATGCGCCTTGGTACACTAGAAACAGTGATATCTGCAGAAATCTAGGGATAAAAACCTTAACAGAAGAAATACAAATTCTTGTCCAAAAGGACGAGACCAAGTTCATGATCACGTACAGATCTAGTGAGAAGGTTCGACAAGACAGTACCATTTGAGCTACTATATAGAGACGTGAAAGTGTCAGTGAAATTAGCAGAGTAAAAGTGAAGTGGTAACACACGAAAAAAGTGTTGCAAAATAGAACTGAGAGGACACCAATGGGTGAATTCTTAACATATCCATTTAGTTAATTTAAGTTAGATAAAAATTCCTGGTTAGTCTTTTAGACTAGTTGTGATGTAACTTCATAATAGAAAAAATCTTTTCTTTTCTAGTGACAATTATCCATAAAACTTGCCATCGAGGTCGCCAGATTTACCAATATTAAAATTTATTGTATGGGGGTTTAATCAGGGCACAAAACTGAATCTAACAAAAGCAACACATTTAAAACTTCAAAATTAGAAGGGTAGTTCGGAAAATTTTAACTACTACCTTTATTGTACATGACAAATAGCGAGTGATACTTTAAACAGTTATGCAGGGTGTAACTAAAGATATTGACTAAACTTTAGAGGCGAATTCTACTCCTTAAATTAATGATAAACATTCATATGAAAATTGTCCGGAAATGATTCTTTAAAAAGTTAAGGTTATTCAGTTACATCCTGTACTAGCTACGACTGTTTGGTCATTTATTTCGGCATGCTACTTATTTTTTAACAACAGTTTTTCATGAAAATAAAAATACTGTTCTATTTATAATCTAGTAATCTTTCAAATAAAAAAAGCAAAAATTTCTATTTAAGATAACGTAACATTGTTTTTGAATAACTCCATTTTAACGGAATTATTTTCTATCGCCCACCCGGTATAGTTTATTAGGCAGAAGCAATAAGAGAGATAAAATTTAGTCAGAACGAGATCAGCTTCTTTTATTCTCATCGAAAAATTACTATTAAATAGTTTCATTTTAAAGGAAATATTTAGTGTATGCAGAATTAAAATTAACAACCATATAATGTTAGTTAATCAGATACAAAAGCAAAACTAAGATTTAGTCATCATTTATTCTCCACAAGAACTTTAGAAAAAAACTATTATATCTTTGAATTAAATTAGAAGCATTTTATTGATTTTCTATTGAAAAATTCCAATCAAAACAATGTATATATCATAATATTAAAGTGTTACAGTAAAACTCACGAAGTACAAACATTGAATGATTTAATCTGAGAAAAGCTGAAAGTTGGAGCAAAGTAATTTTTACGTTGTGTGAGAAGGCAGAATAAAGGGGAGTGGGCGAGTTTATTTTACCTCAAGCACTGACATTATGTACACATGCAATTTTCCTTTTCTTTTTTCAGACTTCGTTGTTGGATGCGAACAGAGCTCTTTTTTGTTACATAGGAGAAAGAACAATAAGTGAAACGTGTTTTTCAAAATACAAGGTCTGAGTTTAATAACTGAGTAAATAACACGCTGGATATAAATGGAAATAAAAGGTTATTTTTTGCATTATTCCTAACATCTACTAGACTCCAACAAAATAAATACTCCTCACAAAGCTAAATGTGTTCGTGTAAGTATGTGTAGACATAAATGTGATTCACACATAAAAAATAATTTTAATACAGGCAATAACTCATCAAGAATAAAACAGAATTAGTACTAAAAATTCACTATAAAAAAGAATATAAATGAACACATTCAATAAGAAACTACAAGAGATTATAATACTTACATCGTAATCCTAATGCAGGAAGAATAGCATGAAAAGAAAGAAAATCTTGTTAGCTTCAGTTCATTAAAAAGATTAACATAATTAGTAGCAAAAGTAAGACCACAACCCTACTATTTGTTAAATCTTTAAGTAGACCGTCACCCAATAAAAAATATACATAAAAACCATATTATTCAGACCCCTATGGGCGCGTGCTTCTTATAAATTGAAACACAAAAGTGTTCAAACTAGCATTCATATTTATGAGATCAGAAATTATCTAACAATTCATATGATAATAGTGCGTACAGATCTTTATAAATCTGACATCACTTGGCATCTCATTGCTTGTAAAAGATAAATTATATGCGCCAGCTCTCATAATACATATGGCAAAATAGTTGAGCACGAGGTTAAATTAACATAACAATAACCATAAAACAGTCGTTTATACGGCTTTGAGCAGTTCCTGGAAACACTAATTTGCCTTTCCACAATCATTTACCACGTCCAATTAAAAGCGGTTAATTGAAAATATACAATTAAAAACATATTTAAGTTGTAGGCTGTTGATAACAAAACTTGCAATTTCAAATTAACAAAACGAACACAATTGGATCAAATTACCTTTTCACAGCCGACTACCGTCCCACACTAAAACTAATATTTATATAATCCTGTCGGAACCAAGAATAAAGCTTATAACCTATTCCATTATCATTATGACAGATGTGTTTAAAAACACCACCCAGTGAGATACTGCTGTCAATTAAAATGAAAAATAAAGCTTGCGGCTACCATTACTTGTTGCTTTTCATCGAGGAAAATATGAGGTTGTCGAGAGCACTTTTAACCGTTGTAATAACTACATTTAATAGCCGGAAAAATAATAGTGCTTATGCCGGGGCATTTTTCGCAACTCATGAATTTTTAAAACTATAACGCCAAACACCCCCGTAATATACTACATCGCTTAGGGAAAAAAATCCTACCTATTTTTAAAGCTAACCATATCGCGAAAAAGCGGTGGTGGCAAAACAAAACAAAAACAGTAAACGCAACCCTCTTAATAATACCCTCGATTTAACAGTCGATATAGTGTAAAATAAGTACAGTAATTACCAATTTTACACTGTATGACTACAGCTAATGTTACAGTTTGGAGGTTGCTATGCTTTATAGCGTGAAATGTTAGAAATTGTAAATTAAACTATATAGAAAACAATTATTCAACGTATAACAAAATAATATAATGTGTATTCCTAAACAAATTATAACAATTACTTAGTTTACAACTCTTATCGCTCTATAAGATTTAAATCTTTCCCACACATATTATTCCAGAAGAGTTCTTAAAAGTAAGCAAGAACACAGTATCGAGTTATCACGTGTGTTTTTTTTAATTGACGGCAAAGTCGGCGCTAAAACGTTGATTGTGGACATCAACATCAACTGTTTCAAGCTAACCTCATTTATTGCGTTTTTGCCGTTTTTGGTCGTTTTTTTTTTTTGTTTGGTTGATTTAACGTCGGCCTATTTCTGCTACTATGGCTAACCACCGACGCCAGGGAGCGATCCTTACTTAGATTTCTTAGCTTCCTATGGATTTTTAGCCTACAGTTTGAAAAATCAGTCTTTTTTCGAGACTAAATTGTGTATGCCGTTACTGAAATATGTAAGTACAGTATAGTTTTTATAATTCTAACTAAGAGACTGTCGAGTTGATGGAGTATGGCAATACTAAATTCATGATTGTTTTGAGTTTCGCCAGGAATTTCCAAAGCTTGTGTTGCTTTATAACACTTTTCGTTGTTCTTCAAATCACTACGGTGAAGTTTTTCGTGAGACTCGATCCATTTCACGTAAAGAAGACAGCGATCATCCTCCGAGAAGAACGACAGAAGGAATGGGAAATATAAGACAGATTATGGAAGATGCCCCTCGAACTTGAGTACGCCATTTGTGTCAACAAGTTCAGTTGTCAGTTAGCACCTGCCACAAAATATTAAAGAAAGTTTGCAGTTTGCGTTTGCAGTTTGCGTTTGCAGTCTGTACAACAATTACATGAAGCTGATTATCCTCAATGTGTCGAGTATTGTCAATAGTTCCTAAATATCCTCAATAACGGCTTAATGGAAAAAAATGTTTTCACGTACGAGGTCTGGTTTTATTTAGATGAATACATTAATTCGCAAAACATGCGTTTATGGAGTTCGGAGAAGGCTAATTTTATAGTAGACACCTCTTCATCCTCAACAAATAGAAATGTGACTGCAGTGCAGTATCGAGAAGAAATTATACGGTTCTTTTTTGAAGAGCTTCATGACGATGAACTCAGATTTGATTTTTTTTGCAACAAGACTATTGCTATTTTTAATGTTTGCTTGTGAATGCTTTATTGTCCAATCTGTTTGTAAAAGTAGGGTAGTTCACAATGAACTATTCAACGTCGACTTTGACGTTAAATTATATAAAAAACACACGATATGAGTGAATTCTGTAATTGATAAAAAATATTTCGCAAGAGAATGAAAATTATATTAAAATGGTGAGGCCCTACACCCCATAAAAGAGTTTGGCCTGCAAAGCAAAATGACAGAGCGCCTGTATTCTTGCTTTCATACCCGGTTGTCGCGTGCCAAATCCATGACACGTGGTGATGTGGTGGACCATACGCATTAGTCAACCGCGTTATTACTCGTTGTTCATTCGAAAGCAGGTACCCAAGTACTTAATAGGACTGGGTAGGCCACCCGCCAAGCATGGAATTAGGGATTTGAATTCCCGACCTTTCGCACCGAAGTCCCGTGCTCTAACCGCTGTACTACACTGACGCGAAAATAAAAATCGTATATAAAATAATTTTAGTACAGATCAAGAAAATTTCGACTAAATAGAGAAATAAATTTTAGAAAAGAATCGAAAACAAGGTGACACCTTGGCAAAAGAGAAGTTGAAAGTAAAGACGGTTTAAAATTTGTTGTTCATTGCTATATAAACAGCCCAATTATGTATTCAAATAAATAACCAAATATCTTTCAATATTAAAGTGAACACATGTCACACTTACTTAACGTAGTAAATTAGTTTCGATAGTGTTTTCAGCAATCAAAGAGCAAACCCACAAAAG
Organism: Limonius californicus; assembly: GCA_014611495.1. Lineage (NCBI taxonomy): Eukaryota > Metazoa > Arthropoda > Insecta > Coleoptera > Elateridae > Limonius > Limonius californicus. The sequence continues at coordinate 30,220 of JABXWE010022721.1, forward strand.
AAATCTTTAGCTTATGTCTCCTTTGAGTACTAACATGTCTTTTGATACGGTTTTTACTATGAAAACTATTTAGAAATTACACAAATCCAGTGCTGTAGAATGGTTTAATACGAATTAATAAATGTTTTAACTGAATTTCCTTGCCCATTATTAAATTAGGCCCGCTTTATTTTTGAAATGTCATGTTTAACGTCTGTTTATTAGATATTAGCCCTGTTTAGAATACGACAGTGTGCCCTCCATTGCAACCACACTTGTGTACACTCTTCTGCCTAAGCGTGTACGTCTACTCGCTGCAGCGTCAAAGCAACGTAAAGATTCTAGATGTACTTTGATGTAACGACAGAAACTAGGTATATTTCTAAGCAGTTAGTTTAAACTTTCATAATATAAGTAAACATTTTTATAGATTCATATGCAATTATTATAGTTTTGTGTGACTTCAGAAAATAAAGCAAACAAAAGCAGCTTCCCAGAATTTTCAACTCAAAACCAAAATGCATGGCAAATTATACTATTCCAGATGTTATATTTCAACTATTGTTAATGTTATTCCGGACAAACAAATATCATTTACACACAAAAATTATCAAACACCTCATAAATTTAGAATGTCATAATAAATATATCGTTTATTGGGTTTCATTCTTAGATGCGACAAGACGGGTTAAATTGTGTAATATTTACTTAATTCTATCTGCAGTCTTTTTTTTTCATTCATTCATCTACCCCTCCCCCGCCCCGGAACCGCTTCCGCATTACTTCAGGGGGTGCGGGTGTCCCTTATCTACTAACAATTCATGCAACGTGCACCCTAAACTTAACAACAATAGCCGGGGTTCGAACACGCCGCCGATCAGCCGCATTTCACTGTGACCTAGAGTAGCAGTGCGTATCCGCACTGCTCCACCGAGGTCCCATCATCTGCAGTCTAACTCACTTAAGGCGAACACTGTTACAATCAGATTCTGGATATAACACGCGTTTATGAAGTAAATGTTTCGATTTGCATTGCTTACTGTATTGCATTTCCCGCTTCATTTAAACAAAGCAAAAATAAGCAAGTTTGGGAATTTTTCTAGAATAATTGCCTCATATGCATAATATCCCACCACAAATGATTTTACCAGTGAACGTTCAATAGTTCTTCAATTTATGGCGTTTTTCGGGAAGCGGTATTTTGCATTAAAATCTATTTAATTTATTTCTCCAAATCGTTTGTATACTTATTATGGGCGATATAAGATTTAAAGCACGCTTTTTCCTCAAATGCTTTGACGAGACGTCCCGATCTTCTCTCTTATACATGTGTTGCGCGTTTTAAAGTACCACAGAATTAGAGGACTTACAACTAACATGGGTTCTGAACTACGGAAAGCGTAAACACTACTACTTCAGAGAAGATTTACTAGACAGAATGTCTGGCTGATTAACCATTGCCTTGCGAGGGAGAACGGCTGTTAAAAACGGGATATTCTAGTAGATACTGGGAATTGAAAAAAGTGTAGCGTTGGGAAAATTACATTTTAAATGAAACTCAATTCCTAGGACAGCTTATTGTAAATAGGTACAGATGTACAGCCGAAACTCATTTTTCTTCTTCGAGTGCTTTATCTCTTAGCCCGTTTTTATTTTTATTTTAGAATACCATTGTTCACATTAACGTAAAATCGATCAGAAAGTATTCCGATGGATTTATTTAAACAAATTTTCTACGGAAGAATATTGCGGCCTCGTGTCTGTAATTTGACCACTTCCATTGGCTTCTGTCGCAGAAGAATTTAAATTTTAATGAATTATAGCCGTGCAATCATCTAGAAATAACAGCTGCGCCACATTAAATGCTACTTACAGTAGGGAAATGGCTGGAGTTTCTTGCTAAAATGTTTAGTTTGAGAACCAATAAAATTAAATTTCGCAATTTGTATGAGACAGCGCACACGCCATATTTTGTTTCGGAATGAAATAGCTAATATTTTCCGCAAACGAAGAACAGATAAATCTCCAGCTTATATGCGGTACTTGAAAAATGCAGAGCATGCACGATGATAACAGGAACAGATAGAAAGAGTAGGCAAGCGGCAGTTCTTGTACCATAGACCACATGCATCGATGAAACTAATGGCCATGTCAGCAAGTCTGGTCTGATAATAGAATGTATGACCACCACGTTCAATAATTACGTGACTTTATGGTTATTACACCGTATGCAACAAACTGTTACCAACATGAGATGCTTGTAGATAATGAAAAGCTCGTTATTGGCAATTATCGAATTCAAACATAGCTTTCCATAAAATAACGAAATAACTGTGATAATCCTCTTACAACGAAAAGCAACCGTACATCATTTGTAATGCATAACTATCTATTATAAATTAATAGAAAAAGAATGGTAGTTATGATAATAATGAATAATATATGTCTATCTATAGTTCAAAACTATATTTATAACGGTTTAAAAATAATATACGAATAACGATTTGGGATAGTTTCCTGGGATGACCCAGAATATAGAACTATAAAAGCTCTAGTCGTTCATTTGCGTTTCCGGGTATGAATTCAATCACATTAGGTCTTATCATCCGCTCTAATACTTTTTAACTAGCCCCTGAAGTGATCTTTCCAAAGGTTCACAGTGAATTAGTGTAATTGATACACTATTTTAATTAAAAATGTTATAATTAAAATACATATATTTGAGCGAGATATAAACTGTAATCATGTTTTGTAGAACCAAACATGTGTGGATATGCTTGGTTCTACAAAATATCTTTAAATCTTATAACAAAATAATCATGACAAGAACATTGTTTGTGTTTCTAGAGAATTATTAATTATATTACAATACAAGGTGTGTACAACACTACTATAGGTATACATGCAAGGCGTACCACCTTAACCGCTGACTAACCACAATTTGTTTATTTAGACCGTTAATGTGATTTATGCGGTGAACACTGCCATCGTTCAGTAAAAACTGTTCACTTTAACAGTGATTCGTACTAAATCACTAAACGCTATTAATCGCCCAATTTCTCAAAAGTTGCTTAATATCACATTCACGGATAGTTCAGTACTTAAAATGCACTTTGCACACCGCTGCTTCGCTCAGTTTACAAGAAAATAGTGTTAAAACCACTGCTTTGGATACTTCGTCTATTAAAATACACTTTTAATGCTTCACTTAAAAAGTTAACGGATTCAGGTAGCTATTGAATGAAATACTCAACCAATTTTTGAATTGTTATATATCTTTTTCATGTAATCTTATGATAGCAAATCAATGGAGTTTATTAAAAATTGTTTATTATTGCTCAAATGTTGTAATAATTTTGCTTCTACTTTATAAACTTCGCCGATTTAATACAAACATTTGAAACAGAAAAATTCTTATAAATATTCTTGTTATTTTACCATCATTGGTTCCATATAATAATATTTTATAACTTCTAAAATAAAGATGCATGTGAAATTTACCTTAATACGACAGGAACCATTTACTCATGTGTTATACATCAAGTGTCACTACGTCATCTTAAAGTAATAATGTAAAATGTTATCGCAAGAGAAAATAGGATACTGCAAAATGTTATATACACAGTATTGTACTATTGGGGTACCAGAGATGCGATGACGCATTTCTAACTATATAAAAAAGTAACCTAGGTACTTAACTATTTTATCATAAACAAATAGCTCAGAAAATAATTAACCGTGTGTACCTACTTACACACTTTGATTACTACTTCTTTTCGGTACAAACAGGATTCTGATATGTTCAAAAATTGGACTAACTTTATATATATATATATATATATAAGAGTAAAGATAAATACATACAAGGTGCCAGGCCGGTAATAAAGCCAAGTGTGTGTAATTTTCACAATCCACGAAAATTCCGGGAAATAGCTTCAACGCTTAAACATGTGTGAAGAGCAGACCTTTAAGAGTATGTGAACATATTTAAAAATTGTCATTTGGATTATCTGTACTAGCTGTTTTTTTATTTGATTTAATAGTGAATTTCCTTAA